>SZWC01006244.1:14078-47965 GCA_023375785.1 Penium margaritaceum
GTGTGAGTACGTTTAAGTCCGTGTGTAATCTCATTCATGAACGGAAAGATTGGTACAAGGAACTAGCGTGGACCAGACTCTGGTTCCAGGCAGGTTTGTACAAACAAAGAGAGAGTAGCGGACTGCCTGCTGAACAGTACACAATCCTATACAAATGAACTACTCGAGGCCCACAAAGGCGAGGTCCGCCTCCGCTGGGCCCTCCTCTCGCCGCAGGAGAGCGCGCTGAGCTCGGTCAACATCCTCCTCAAGAGCATCGTCTGCTGCCCACTCTGCTGCACGTCGCCGGAACTGCTGGGCCTGGGCCCGCTGCAGGGTGATTGCCAGTCGCTGACTGAGCAGGGCACGGAGAGGCCGCGCCGTGCCCTCGGAACCGCCATGTCTGGCGAGGCGCCTCTCCGAAGCCGTCGTCGCTCTGCGCAAAACCTCGCCCAAGCTGCGGGAGCAGGCGCCCAGGGTCTCCGTGTAAGTGTATGTGAATGTGTGTAAGTGCGTGTAAGTATGTGTAAGTGTGTGCAAGTGTACGCAAGTGCGTGAAAGTGTATGTAAGTGAGTGAGAGTGCGTGTAAGTGTGTGTGAGTGCATATGAGTGTGTGTTAGTACGTGTAAGTGCGTGTGAGTACGTGTAAGTGCGTATAAGTGCATGAAAGTGTATGTAAGTGCGTGTAAGTGCGTGTAAGAGTGTGTAAGTGTGTGTAAATGTGTGTAAGTGTGTGTAAGTATGTGTAAGTACGTGTAAGTGCATGTGAGTGTGTGTAAGTGCGTATGAGTGTGTGTAAGTGCGTGTGAGTGCGTATTCGTATGTGTAAGTGCATGTAAGTGTGTGTAAGTGCGTGTAAGTGTGCCTACGTGCGTGGAAATGTGTGTAAGTGCGTGTAAGTTTATATAAGTGCGTATGAGTATGTGTAAGTACGTATAAGTGTGTGTAACTGTATGTATACGCGTATAAGTGCGTGTAGGTGTGTGTAGGTGCTTGGAAATGAGTGTGAGTACGTGTAAGTGTGTGTGAGTGTATGTAAGTGCGTGTAAGTGCGTATAACTGTGTCTAAGAGTGTGTGAGTAGGTGTATGTATGTGTAAGTATGTGTAAGTGCGTGTAGGTCCTTGTAAGTGCGTGTACGTACATGTAAGTGTGTGTGTATGTGCGTGTAAGTGCGTGTAAGTGCATGTAAGTACGTGGAAATGCGTTTGAGTGCGTGTAAGTGCATGTGAGTGCGTGTAAGTGTGTGTAAGTACGTGTAAGTGTGTGTAAGTACGTGTAAGTATGTGTAAGTGCGTGTTAGTGTGTGTCTGTATGTATAAGTACGTGTTGATGTGTGATAGTGCGTGTAACTGCGTGTAAGTACGTGTAAGTACGTGTAAGTGATGCAAGTGTGTGTGAGTGTGTCTAAGTGTGTGTAAGTGCATGTAAGTGCGTGTAAGTGCGTGTAAGTGCGTGTAAGTGTGTGTAAGTGCGTGTAAGTACGTGTAAATTTGTGTGAGTGCGTGTACGTGTATGTGAGTATGCGTACGTACGTGTGAGTATGTGTAAGTGCACGTAAGTGCGTGTGAGTGCCTGTAAGTGCATGTGAGTGCGTGTAAGTACGTGTAAGTGCCTGTTAGTGCGTATAAGTGCATGTAAGTGTGTGTAAGCGCATGTAAGTGTGTGTAGGTACATGTGAGTATGTGTAAGTGTATGTAAGTGCGGGTAAGTCCGTGTGAGTGCATGTAAGTGCGTATAAGTGTGTGTACGTTTGTGTAAGTGTGTGTGAGTGTGTGTAAGTGCGTGTAAGTATATGTAAGTACGTGTAAGTACGTGTAAGTGCGTGTACGTGTGTGCAAGTGTGTGTAAGTGCATGTAAGTGTGTGTAAGTAGGTGTTAATGCATGTGAGTGTGTGTAAGTATGTGTGATTGCGTGTGAGTGCGTGTAAGTCCGTGTAAGTGCGTGTGAGTGTGTGTAAGTACGTGTAAGTGTGTGTAAGTGAGTGCAAGTGTGTGCAAGTGCACGAAAGTACGTGTAAGTGCGTGAGAGTGTATGTAAGTGCGTGTAAGTACGTGTGAGTGTGTGTAAGTATGTATAAGTGTGTGTGAGTGCGTGTAAGTGCATATAAGTGCATGTAAGTGTGTGTAAGTATGTGTAAATGCGTGTAAGTGTGTGTAAGTGCATATAAGTACGTGTAAGTGCATGTAAATGTGTGTAAGTGTGTTTGAGTGCGTGTAAGTGCGTGTGAGTACGTGTAAGTGCGTGTGAGTTCATGTAAGTGCGTGTATGTGTGTGTAAGTATGTGTAAGTGCATGTAAGTGCGAGTAAGTGTGTGTGAGTGTGTGTAAGTGTGTATAAGTGCATGTAAGTCCGCGTAAGTGTGTGTGATTGCGTGCAAGTGTGTGTAGGAGTGTAAGTGTGTGTAAGTGCGTGCAAGTGCGTGTAAGTGCACGTAAGTGCGTGGAAGTGCGTTTAAGTACGTATAAGTGCGTGTAAGTGCGTGTGAGTACGTGAAAGTGTGTGTAAGTGTGTATAAGTATGCGTGAGAACGTGTTAGTATTTGTAAATGCGTTTAAGTGTGTGTAAGTGTGTGTAAGTATGTGTAAGTGCGTGTGAGTGTGTAAGTACATGTGAACGCGTGTAAGAGTGTGTACATGTGTGTAAGTATGTGTAAGTGCATGTAAGTGTGTGTAAGTGCTTTTAAGTGCGTGTAAGTATGTGTAAGTACGTGAAAGTGCGTGTAAGTACATGTAAGTACGTTGAAGTGTGTGTAAGTACGTGTATGTGTGTGTAAGTGCGTGTGAGTGCGTGTAAGTACGTATAAGTGCGTGAAAGTTTGTGTTAGTATGTGTGAGTATGTGTAAGTGCGTATAAGTGTATGTAAGTGCGTTTAAGTCTGTGTAAGTGTCTGTAAGTGCGTATAAGTGAATGTAAGTGCGTGTAAGTGTGTGTAAGTGCGTATAAGTGTATGTAAGTGCGTTTAAGTCTGTGTAAGTGTCTGTAAGTGCGTATAAGTGAATGTAAGTGCGTGTAAGTGTGTGTAGGTTCGTGTGAGTGCGTGTGAGTGCGTGTAAGTGTGTATAAGTGTGTCTTAATGCATGGAAGTGCATGTGAGTGCATGTAAGTATGTGTAAGTGCGTGTAAGTGTGTGTGAGTGTGTGTGATTACGTGTAAGTGTGTGTAAGTGCGTGTAAGTGCGTATAAGTGTGTGTAAGTGTGTGTAAGTGTGTGTAAGTGTGTGTAAGAGTGTATTAGTACGTGTAAATGCGTGTTAGTGCGTGAAAATGCGCGTAAGTGTGTGTAAGTGCGTTTGAGTGCGTGTGGATCTGTGTAAGTGCAGGTGAGTGCGCATAAGTATGTGTAAGTGTGTGTAAGTACGTTTAAGTGTGTGTAAGTGTGTGTAAGTACGTGTAAGTACGTGCGAGTGCGTGTAAGTGCGTGTGAGTGCATGTAAGTGCGTGTGTGTACGTGTAAGTATGTGTAAGTGCATGTAAGTGTGTGTAAGTGCGTGTAAGTGCGTGTAAGTACGTGTGAGTGTGTGTAAGCATGTGTAAGTGCGTGTAAGTGTGTGTAACTGTGTGTAAGTGTGTGTAGGTATGTGTAAGTGCGTGTAAGTGTGTGTAAGTACGGGTAAGTGCGTGTGAGTGCGTGTAAGTGCGTATAAGTGTGTGTAAGTTTGTGTAAGTGTGTGTGAGTGTGTGTAAGTGCATGTAAGTGTGTGTAAGTACGTGTAAGTACATGTAAGTGCGTGTAAGTGTGTGCAAGTGCGTGTAAGTGCATGTAAGTGTGTGTAAGTATGTGTTAATGCATGTGAGTGTGTGTAAGTGTGTGTGATTGCATGTGAGCGTGTGTAAGTTCGTGTAAGTGCGTGTGAGTGCTAGTAAGTACGTGTAAGTGTGTGTAAGTGAGTGCAAGTGTGTGCAAGTGCACGAAAGTATGTGTAAGTGCGTGAGAGTGCATGTAAGTGTGTGTAAGTACGTGTGAGTATGTGTAAGTATGTGTAAGTGTGTGTGAGTGTGTGTAAGTGCATGTAAGTGCATGTAAGTGTGTGTAAGTATGTGTAAGTGTGTGTAAGTGTGTGTAAGTGCGTATAAGTACGTGTAAGTGCATGAAAGTGCGTGTAAGTGTGTGTGAGTGTGTGTAAGTGCATGTAAGTGCATGTAAGTGTGTGTAAGTATGTGTAAGTGTGTGTAAGTGTGTGTAAGTGCGTATAAGTACGTGTAAGTGCATGAAAGTGCGTGTAAGTGTGTTTGAGTGCGTGTAAGTGTGTGTGAGTATGTGTAAGTGTGTGTGAGTGCATGTAAGTGTGTGTAAGTGTGTGTAACTACGTGTAAGTGCGTGTAAGTGTGAGTAAGTGCGTGTGAGTGTGTGTAAGTGTGTGTGAGTGCGTGTAAGTGTGTGTGAGTATGTGTAAGTGTGTGTGAGTGCATGTAAGTGTGTGTAAGTGTGTGTAACTACGTGTAAGTGCGTGTAAGTGTGAGTAAGTGCGTGTGAGTGTGTGTAAGTGTGTATAAGTGTATGTAAGTCCGTGTAAGTATGTGTCATTGCGTGCAAGTGTGTGTAGGAGTGTAAGTGTGTGTAAGTGCGTGCAAGTGCGTGTAAGTGTGTGTAAGTGCCTGGAAGTGCGTAAAAGTACGTATAAGTCCATGTAAGTATATGTGAGTGCGTGAAAGTGTGTATAAGTATGTTTAAGTACGTGTAACTCCCTGTAAGTCCGTGTAAGTGTGTGTAAGTATGTGTAAGTATGTGTGAGCGCGTGTGAGTGTGTGTACATGCGTTCAAATGTGTGTAAGTGTGTGAAAGTACATAGAAATGTGTGTGAGTGTGTAAGTACGTGTGAGTACGTGAAAGGGTGTGTACGTGTGTGTAAGTATGTGTAAGTGCATGTAAGTGCGTGTAAGTGCTTTTTAGTGCGTGTAAGTACGTGTAAGTATGTGTAAGTGCGTGTTAATGCGTGTATGTGCATTGAAGTGTGTGTAAGTACGTGTATGTGTGTGTAAGTGTGTGTAAGTACGTATAAGTGCATGTAAGTGCGTGTAAGTGCGTGTAGGTTCGTGTAAGTGCGTGTGAGTGCGTGTAAGTGTGTGTAAGTGTGTGTAAGTGCATGGAAGTGCGTGTGAGTGCGTGTAAGTGTATGTAAGTGCGTGTAAGTGTGTGCGAGTGTGTGTGATTGCGTGTAAGTATATGTAAGTGCGTGTAAGTGCGTGTAACTGTCTGTAAGTGTGTGTAAGTGTGTGTAAGTGTGTGTAAGAGTGTGTTAGTACGTGTAAATGCGTGTTAGTGCGTGAAAATGTGTCTGAGTGCGTGTAAGTGCGTGTGAGTGTGTGTGAGTCTGTGTAAGTGCGTGTGAGTGCGTATAAGTTCGTGTAAGTGTGTGTAAGTACGTTAAAGTGTGTGTAAGTTTGTGTAAGTGCGTTTAAGTACATGCGAGTGCGTGTAAATGCGTGTGAGTGCGTGTGAGTGCGTGTAAGTGCGTGTGAGTATGTGGAAGTATGTGTAAGTGCGTGTAAGTGTGTGTAAGTGAGTGTAAGTGCGTGTAAGTACGTGTGAGTGTGTGTAAGTATGTATAAGTGCGTGTAAGTATGTGTAAGTGCGTGTGAGTCCGTGTAAGTGCGTATGAGTACGTGCAAGTGCGTGTAAGTGTGTGTACATGCGTGTAAGTGCGTGTAAGTTCATGTAAGTGGGTGTAAGTAGGTGGAAGTGCGTGTAAGTGCGTGTAAGTATGTGTAAGTGTGCGTGAGTGTGTGTAAGTGTGTGTAAGTGTGTGTATGCATGTGTAAGTGCGTGTGAGTCTGTGTAAGTCCGTGTAAGTGCTTGTAAATGCGTGTAAGTACGTGTATGTCCGTGTAAGTGCGTGTAAGTGTGTGTAAATACGTGTAAGTGTGTGTAAGTACGTGTAAGTGTGTGTGAGTGTGTAAGTGCGTGTGAGTGCGTGTAAGTGTTTACAAGTTTGTGTAAGTATGTATAAGTCTGTGTAAGTGTGTGTGTGTAAGTGCCTGTAAGTGTGTGTAAGTACGTGTGAGTGCGTGTAAGTGGGAATAAGTGCGTGTAAGTACGTGTGAGTGTGTGTAAGTGTGTGTAAGTATGTGTAGATGCGTGTAAGCGCATGTAAGTGTGTCTCAGTGCGTAAACGTGCATGTAAGTGCGTGTAAATACGTGTGATTGCGTGTAGGTGTGCATAAGTGCGTACGAGTATGTGTAAGTGCATGTAAGTACGTGTAAGTGCGTGTAAGTGGGTGTTAGTGCGTGTAAGTGCGTGTAAGTGCATGTAAGTGCGTGTAAGTACATGTAAATGTACGTGAGTACGTCTAAGTGTGTGTAAGTGCGTGTAAGTGTGTGTAAGTATGTGTAAGTGTGTCTATGTACGCGTAAGTGCATGTAAGTGTGTGTGAGTGCGTGTAAGTATGTGTGAGTACGTATAAGTACGTGTAAGTACGTGTGAGTGCATATAAGTGCATGTTAGTGTGTGTAAGTGCCTGTATGTGCATGTGAGTGCATGTGAGTGCGTGTAAGCTTTTGTAAGTGCATGTAAGTGCGTGTAAGTGCGTGCAAGTACATGTAAGTGTGTGTATGTGCATGAAAGTGTGTGTAAGTGCATAAAAGTGTGTGTAAGTACGTATAAGTATGTGTACGTACGGATATGTGCGTGTGAGTGCGTGTAAGTATGTGTAAGTACGTGTAAGTTCATGTATGTGTGTGTGAGTGCGTGTAAGTGCATGAGTGCGTGTAAGTGCGTGTAAGTGCGTGTAAGTGCATGTAAGTGTGTGTAAGTGTGTATAAGTGTGTGTAAGTGCATGTAAGTGCATGTAAATGTGTGCGAGTGCATGTAAGTGTATGTGAGTGTGAATAAGTGCGTGTGAGTGCGGGTAAGTGCGTTCAAGTGTGTGTAAGTGCGTGAAAGTGCGTGTAAGTACATGTAAGTCTGTCTTAGTGCGTGCAATTTTGTGTAAGTCCGTGTACATGTGTGTGAGTGCGTGGAAGTGTGTGTGAGTATGTGTAAGTGCGTGTGAGTACGTGTAAGTGTGTGTAAGTACGTGTAAGTGCGTGTAAGGGCGTGTAAGTGCGTGTTAGTATGCGTGAGTACATGTAAATGTGTGTGAGTACGTGTAAGTCCGTGTAAGTGTGTATAAGTGTGTGTACGTGCGTGTAAGTGTGTATTAGTCTGTGTAAGTGCATGTGAGTGTGTGTAAATGTGTGTAAGTGTATGTAAGTGTATGCAAGTGTGTACAATTGCGTAGAAGTGCGTGTAAGTAGTTGAGAGTGCGTGTAAGTGCGTGAAAGTGCATGTGAGTGTGTGTAAAGGCGTGAAAGTGCAGGCAAGTATGTGTAAGTGCGTGTAAGTACGTGTGAGTGCGTGTAAGTATGTGTGACTGCATGTAAGTGCGTGTAAGTACGTGTAAGTGTGTATACGTGCGTGTAAGTGTGTGTATGTGCGTGTAAGTGTGTGTGTGTACATGTAAGTGTGAGTAAGTGTGTGTAAATGTGTATAAGTTGGTGTAAGTGCGTTTGAGTGTGTGCAAGTGCGTGTAAGTGCGTATATGTGTGTATAAGTACGTGTAAGTGCATGTAAGTACGTGTAAGTATGTGTGAGTGCGTGTAAGTGTGTGTAAGTGTACTTAAGTGTGTGTAAGTCCGTATATGTCCGTGTATGTGCGTGTAAGTGTGTGTAAGTGTGTGTAAGTACGTGTGAGTGCATGTAAGTGTGTGTTAGTACGTGTAAGTATGTGTATGTGTGTGTAAGTGCCTGTAAGTGCATGTGAGTGTGTAGGTGTGTGTGAGTGCGTGTAAGTGTGTGTAAGTGCGTGTAAGTATGTGTAAGTATGTGTAAGTGCGTGTAAGTGCATGAACGTGCGTATAAGTGCGTGTAAGTGTGTGTGTAAGTATGTATAAGTGTGTTTAAGTGCCTGGAAGTACGTGTAAGTGTGTGTATGTGCGTGTAAGTACGTGTGAGTGCGTGTAAGTGCGTTTAAGTACGTATAAGTTTGTGTAAGTATGTGTGAGTGCGTGTAAGTGTGTGTAAGCATGTGTAAGTACTTGTATATATGTGTAAGTCTGTGTAAGTGTGTGTAAGTACTTGTATGTATGTATAAGTGTGTGTAAGTGTGTGTAAGTGTGTGTAAGTACTTGTATGTGTGTGTAAGTCCGTGTAAGTGCATACAAGTGCGTATAAGTACATGTGAGTGCGTATAAGTGCAAATTAGTGTGTGCAAGTACGTGTGAGTGCGTGTAAGTGTGTGTAGGTACGTGTAATTACGTGTAAGTGTGTCTAAGTGTGTGTAAGAATGTGTAAGTACGTGTAAATGTAGGTGAGTGCATGTAAGTATGTGTAAGTGCATTTGAGTGCGTGTGAGTGCGTGTAAGTGTGTGTAAGTGCGTGTAAGTGTGTGTAAGTGCGTGTAAGTGTGTGTATGTGTGTGAAAGTGCATGTAAGTACGTGTAAGTAGGTGTGTGTGTGTGTAAGTACGTATAAGTGCGTGTAGGTGTGTGTAAGTACGTGTAAGCACATGTAAGTGCGTGTGAGTGGGTGTAAGTGTGTGTAAGTGCTTATAAGTCTATATAAGTACGTATGAGTATGTGCAAGTGCGTGTAAGTGTGTGTAAGTGCGTGTAAGTGCGTGTAAGTACGTGTAAGTACGTGTAAGTGCGCATAAGTGCGTGGAAGTACGTGTAAGTGTATGTAAGTGCGTGTAAGTGTGTGTGAGTACGTATAAGTGCGTATACGTGCGTTTAAGTGTGTGTAAGTGCGTGTAAGTATGTGTAAGTACGTGTAAATGCATGTAAATCCGTATAAGTGCGTGTAAGTGAGTGTAAGTGTGTGTAAGTGCATATGAATGCATGTAAGTGTGTGTAAATGCGTGTAAGTGTATCTAAGCGTGTGTATATGCGTGTAAGTGCATGTGAGTGTGTAAGTGCATGTGAGGGCGTATAAGTGGGTGTAAGTGTGTGTGAGTGTGTGTAAGTACGTATAGGTACGTGTAAGTGCGTGTAAGTACGTGTGAGTGCGTGTAAGTGCATGTAAGTGTGTGTAAGTGTGTGTAAGTGCGTGTAAGTATGTGTAAGCACGTGTAAATGCATGTGAGTGTGTGTAAGTACGTGTGAGTATGTGTGAGTGTGTGTAAGTCCGTGAAAGTACGTGTGAGTGTGTGTAAGTATGTGTTTTTATGTGTAAGTGATGCAAGAATGCGCAAGTTTGTGAAAGTGTGTGTAAGTGCGTGTAAGTGCATGTAAGTACGTATGAGTGCGTACAAGTGCGTGTGAGTGCGTGTAAGCGCGTGTGAGTGTGTATAAGTGATGTAAGTGTGTGTAAGTACGTGTAAGTATGTGTAAATGCGCATAAGTGTGTGGAAGTATGTGTAAGCGCGTGTAAGTGCGTGTAAGTGCATATGAGTACATGTAAGTGAGTGTAAGTGCGTTTAAGTGTGTGAGAGTCTGTGTAAGTCCGTGTTTGTGTGTGTAAGTGCATGTAAGTGCGTGTGAGTGCGTGTGAGTGTGTGTAAATTTGTGTAAGTGTCTGTAGGTGCGTATAAGTGCTTACAAGTGTGGATGAGTGTGTAAGTACGTGCCAGTGTGTGTAAGTGTGTGTAAGTGCGTATAAGTGTTAATGAGTGCATGCAAGTACGTGTAAGTGCGTGTAAGTGTGTCTAAGTGCGTGTAAGTGCGTGTAAGTATGTGTAAGTGTGTGTAAGTTTGTAAAAGTGCATTTAAGTGCATGTATGTGCGTGAAAGTCCATATGAGTGCGCGTAATTGTGTGTAAGTGCATGTAAGTTCGTGTAAGTTCGTGTAAGTCAATGTAAGTGCGTGTGAGTGCATGTAAGTGCGTGTAAGTATGTGTAAGTGCGTGTGAGTGCGTGTAAGTGTGTGTAAGTATGTATAAGTGCATGCAAGTGCGTGTGAGTGCGTGTAAGTTTATGCAAGTACGTGCAAGTGCGTGTAAGTCCATGTAAGTATGTGTAGGGGTGTATAAGTGCATGTAAGTTTGTGTAAGTACGTGTAAGTACGTGTAAGTGTGTGTAAGTGCGTGTAAGTGTGTGTAAGTGCGTGTAAATGTGTGTGGGTATGTGTAAGTGCGTGTGAGTATGTGTAAGTGCGGTAAGTGTGTGTAAGTGTGTATAAGTGCGTGTAAGAGCGTGTAAGTATGTTTATGTGCATGTAAGTATGTGTAAGTGTGTGTAAGCATGTGTACGTTTGTATTAGTGCGTGTAAGTGTGTGTAAGTGTGTGTAAGTGCGTATAAGTACGTGTAAGTGCATGTGAGTGTGTCTAAGTGTGTGGAAGTGCATGTAAGTGCGTGTATGTACGTGTAGGTACGTGTAAGTTCATGTAGAAGCGTGTAAGTGTGTGTAAGTGCGTGGAAGTGCGTGTAATTTGTGTAAGTGCGTGTAAGTGTGTGTGAGTGCGTGTAAGTGCGTGTGATTGTGTATAAGTGTATATAAGTGCGTGTAAGTGTGTGTAAGTGTGTGTAAGTATATGTGAGTGTGATTTAGTGCGTGTAAGTACGTGTAAGTGTGTGTAAGTGTGTGTGAGTGTGTGTAAGCGTATGTATGTGTGTGTAAGTGCGTGTAAGTACATGTAAGTACGTGTAAGTGTGTGGAAATATGTGTGAGTACGTGTTATTGTATGTGAGTACGTGTAAGTACACGTAAGTGTGTGTACTTGCGTGTGAGTATGTGAAAGTGTGTGTAAGTGCGTGTAAGTTCGAGTAAGTGTGTATGGGTGTGTGTAAGTACGTGTAAGCATGTGTAAGTACGTGTAAGTGCACGTAAGTGCGTGTAAGTGTGTGTAAGTGTGTGTAAATGCGTGTAAGTGTGTGTAAGTGCATGTAAATGTGTGTGAGTACGTGTAAGTGCGTGTGAGTACGATAAGTGAGTGAGTACGTGTAAGTGTGTGTAAGTACGTGAAATTGCGTGTAAGTACGTGTAAGTCTGCCTTAGTGCGTGCAATTGTGTGTAAGTGCGTGTACATGTATGTGAGTGTGTGGAAGTGTGTGTGAGTGCATATAGGTGGGTGTGAGTACGTGTAAGTGTGTGCAAGTACGTGTAAGTGTGTCTAAGTGCATGTAAGTGCATGTAAATGCGTGTGAGTATGTGTAAGTCGGTGTAAGTGCGTGCAAGTGCGTGTAAGTGCGTGGAAGTCCGTGTAAATGCGTGTGAGTGCGTGTAATTGCGTGTAGGTGTGTGCAAGTGCATGAAAGTGCATGTAAGTGTGTGAGAGTACGTGTAAGTGTGTGTAAGTACGTGTGAGTGCGTGTAAGTACGCGTAAGTGCGTGTGAGTTGTGTAAGTGCGTGAAAGTGCATGTAAGTACGTGTAAGTACATGTACGTATGTGTAAATCTGTGTAAGTGCGTGTAAGAGCGTGTAAGTGTGTGTAAGTATGTGTAAGTACGTGTGAGTGTGTGTAAGTGCGTGTGAGTGTGTATAAGTATGCGTGAGTGCGTGTAAGTGTGTGTAAGTAACTGTAAGTATGTATAAGTGCGTGTTTGTGCGTGTGAGTGAGCTTAAGTGTATGTAAGTGTGTGTAAGTCCATGTAAGTGCGTGTGAGTGTGTGCAAGTACATGTAAGTGCGTGTAAGTGTGTGTAAGTATGTGTAAGTGTGTGTAAGTACATGTAAGTGCGCATACGTGCGTGGAAGTACATGGAAGTGCGTGTAAGTACGTGTAAGTACGTGTGAGTACGTATACGGTTGTGTAAGTGCGTTTAAGTATGTGTAAGTCCATGTAAGTCCATGTAAGTACGTGTAATGTGTGTAAGTGTGTGTAAGTACGTGTGAGTGCATGTAAATGTGTGTTAATGCGTGTAAGTATGTGTAAGTGCGTGTAAGTGCGTGTAAGTACGTGTGAGTGTATAAGTGCATGTGAGTGTGTGTAAATGGGTGTAAGTGCGTGTAAGTGTCTGTAAGTGCGTGTAAGTTTGTGTAAGTACGTGTAAGTATGTGAGAGTGCGTGTAAGTGTAAATAAGTACGTGTAAGTGCGTGTAAGTGTGTGGAAATGCATGTAAGTGTGTGTACATGCATGTAAGTGCGTGTGAGTGTGTGTAAGTGCATGTAAGTGGGTGTAAGTTTGTATAGGTGTATGTGAGTGTGTGTAAGAGTGTGTAAGTGCGCGTAAGTACGTGTAAGTGTGTGGAACTCCATGTAAGTGTGTGTAAGTGTGTGTAAGTGCGTGTAAGTGCGAATAAGTGTGTGTGAGTGCGTATAAGTGTGCATGAGTGCGTGTAAGTACGTGTGAGTGCATGTAAGTGTGTGTAAGTACGTGTAAGTGCGTGTAGGTGCGTGGAAGTACGTGTAAGTGCGTGTAAGTGTCTGTATGTACGTGAAAGTGCGTGTTAGTACGTGTAAGTGCGTGTGAGTGCGTGTACGTACGTGTAAATGCGTGTAAGTGTGTATAAGTGCATATAAGTGCATGTAAGTGTGTGTGAGTGTGTGTAAGTGTGTGTAAATGCGTGTACGTCCGTGTAAGTGCGTGTGAGTATGTGGAAGTGCGTGTAAGTATGTGTAAGTATGTGTAAGTGTGTGTAAGTGCGCGTAAGTGTGTATAAGTACGCGTAAGTGTGTGGAAGTGTGTGTAAGTACATGTAAGTGTGTGTAAGTGCGTGTGAGTGCGTGAGTGTGTAAGTGCGTTTAAGTGTGTGTAAGTCCGTGTAAGTCCGTGTAAGTGCGTGTAAGTGTGTGTAACTGTGTGTAAGTGCATATGTATGCGTGTATGTGTGTGTAAATGCGTGTAAGTGTGTGTAAGTGCGTGTAAGTACGTGTAAGTACGTGTGAGTGTGTAAGTGCATGTGAGTGTGTGTAAGTGTGTGTAAGTGCGTGTAAGTGTGTGTAAGTGCGTATAAGTGCGTGTAAGTGCAAGTAAGTACATGTGAGTGTGTGTTAGTACGTGTAAGTGTGTGTAAGTACGTGTAAGTGCGTGTAAGTGCGTGTAAATGCATGTGAGTGTGTGTAAGTGCGTTTGAGTGCGTGTGAGAGTGTTTAAGTCCGTGTAAGTATGTTTAAGTATGTGTAAGTGTGTGCAAGTTTGTGCAAGTGTGTGAAAGTGTGTGTAAGTACGTCAGAGTGTGTGTAAGTGCGTGTAAGTGCATGTGAGTGCGTGTAAGTGCGTGTAAGTGCATGTGAGTGCGTGTAAGTGCATGTTAGTGCATGTAAGTGCGTGTAAGTGCGTGTAAGTACGTGTGAGTGCGTATAAGTGTGTGTAAGTGCGTGTAAATGTGTGTGAGTGTGTAAGTGCCCATGAGTGCGTGTAAGTGTGTGTAAGTATGTGTAAGTATGTGTGAGTGCGTTTAAGTGCGTGTAAGTGCATGTAACTGCATGTAAGTGCATGTAAGTGGGTGTAAGTTTGTGTGTGTGTAGGTGCGTGTAAGTATGTGGAAGTACATGTAAGTGCGCGTATGTGCGTGTAAGTGCGTATGAGTGTGTGTAAGTGCGTGTAAGTGCGTGCAAGTTTGTGTAAGTTCGTGTAAGTCCGTGTAAGTGCGTGTGAGTGCGTGTAAGTCCTTGTAAGTACGTGTAAGTTTGTGAAAGTACGTGTAAGTGTGTGTAAGTGTGTGTAAGGGTGTGTAAGTACGTATAAGTGCGTGTGAGTGTGTGTAAGTGTGTATAAGTGTGTGTAAATGTGTGCAAGTGTGTGTGAGTGTGTGTAAGTATGTGTAAGTATGTGTAAATGCGTGTAAGTCCTTGTATGTGTGTGTAAGTGCATGTAAGTGTGTGTAAGTGCGTGTAAGAATATGTAAGTGTGTGTAAGTACGTGTAAGTGCGTGTGAATACGTGTGGGTGCGTGTAAGTACGTGTGAGTGTGTGTAAGTGCGGTAAGTGCGTGTAAGTGTGTATCAGTCCGTGTAAGTATGCGTAAGTGTGTATAAGTGCATATAAGTGCGTGTAAGTGTGTGTAAGTGTGTATAAGTGTGTGTTAGTGTGTGTACGTACGTATAAGTGTGTGTAAGTATGTGTAAGTGCGTGTGAGTGCATCTAAGTGTGTGGAAGTGCGTGTAAGTGCGTGTAAGTACGTGTAAGTGCGTGTAAGGGCATGTAAGTGCGTGTAAGTATATGTATGTGCGTGTAAGTATGTGTAATTTGTGTGAGTACGTGTAAGTGTGTGTGAGTGTGTGTAAGTGCGTGTGATTGTGTGTAAGTGCTTGTATGTGCGTGTAAGTACCTGTAAGTGTGTACAAGTACGTGTGAGTGTGTGTCAGTGTGTGTAAGTGCGTGTAAACGCGTGTAAGTCCGTGTAAGTGTATGTGAGTGCGTGTAAGTGTGTGTATGTGCGTGTAATTGTGTGTAAGTACATATAAGTGTGTGTAAGTACGTGTAAGTGTGTATACGTGCTTGCGAGTGCATGTAAGTGCGTGTAAATATGTGCAAATGTGTGTGAGTGTGTGTAAGTGCTTGTGAGTATATGTCACTATGTGTAAGTGCGTGTAGGTCCGTGTAAGTACGTGTAAGTGTGTGTAAGTGTGTGTATGCATGTGTAAGTGCGTGTAGGTGCGTGTAAGTGCGTGTAAGTGTATAAGTGCGTGGAAATGTGTGTGAGTACGTGTAAGTGCGTGTGAGTACGTGTAAAGGTGTGTAATTGTGTGTAAGTGTGTGTACGTGTGTGTAAGTGCGTGTAAGTACGTATAAGTGCGTGTACGTACGTGTACGTGTGTGTCAGTGCATTTAAGTATGTGTCAGTGTGTATAAGTGCATGTTAGTGTGTGTAAGTGTGTGTACGTACGTGTTAGTACGTGTAAGTGCGTGTAAGTATGTGTGAGTATGTCAAAGTGTGTGTAAGTGCGTATAAGTGCGTGTAAGTGTGTGTAAGTGCGTGTAAGTGCGTGTAAGTGCATGTAAGTGTGTGTAAACACATGTAAATGTTTGTGAGCGCGTGTAAGTGCGTGTGAGTGCGTGTACATGCGTGTGAGTGTGTGTAAGTGCGTTTAAGTGCATGTGAGTGCCTGTAAGTGCGTGTGAGTGCATGTAAGTGCGTGTAAGTGCGTGTAAGTGCATGAAAGTGTGTGTAAGTATGTATAAGTGTGTGTAAGTGTGTGTAAGTTTGGATAAGTTCATGTGAATGTGTGTAAGTGTGTGTAAGTGCGTGTAAGTTTGTGTAAGTGTGTGTGAGCATGTAAATGTGCATGTAAATGTCTGTAGGTGCGTTTAAGTACGTGTAAGTCCGTGTACGTCCGTGTAAGTGTGTATAAGTGTACATAAGAGCGTGTGAGTACGTGTGAGTGTGTGTAAATGCATTTAAGTGTGTGTAAGTGCGTGTAAGTGCGTGTAAGTGCGTGTGAGTATATAAGTGTGTGTAAGTGCGTGTAAGTGTGTGTAAGTGTGTATAAGTGTGTGAAAGTACGTGTAAGTGCGTGTAAATGTGTGGAAGTATGTATAAGTGTGTGTAAGTGCGTGTAAGTGTGTGTACGTATGTGTAAATGTATGGAAGTGCGTGTAAGTGCGTGTATGTGCGTATATGCGTGTGAGTGCGTGTAAGTACGTTTTAGTGTGTGTAAGTTCATACAAGTGTGTGTGAGTGTGTTTAAGTGCGTGTAAGTGTGTGTAAGTGCATATAAGTTCATGTAAGTCTGTGTAAGTGTGTGTAAGTATGTGAAAGTGTGTGTAAGTGCGTGTAAGTACATGTAGGTCCGTGTAAATGCGTGTGAGTACGTGGAAGTGTGTGTAAGTATGTGTAAGTGCGTGTAAGTGCGTGTGAGTGTGTGTAGGTGTGTGTAAGTTTGTGTAAGTGTATGTAAATCCGTGTAAGTCCGTATAAGTGAGTGCATGTGTGTGTAAGTGTGTGTTAGTGCGTGTAAGTGCGTGTAAGTGCGTGTAAGTATGTGTGAGTGTGTGTAAATGCATGTGAATACGTGGAAGTATGTGTGAGTGCGTGTGAGTGTATATATGTGTGTGTAAGTGTGTATATGTACGTGTAAGTGTAAGTGCGTGTAACTGTGTGTAAGTGTGTGTTAGTGCGTGTAAATGCGTGTAAGTGTGTGTAAATATGTGTGAGTGCATGTAAGTATGCGTGAGTACGTGTGAGTCCGTGTAAATGCATGTGAATGCGTGTAAGTGTGTGTACATGTGTGTAAGTGCGTGTAAGTACGTGTAAGTATGTGTAAGTGTGTGTGAGTACGTGTAAGTGCATGTGAGTGCGTGTAAGTGCGTGTGAGTATGTGTAAGTGCGTGCAAGTGCGTGTAAGTACGTGCAAGTGCGTGTAAGTGCGTGTAAGTACGTGTGAGTGTGTGTAAGTGTGTGTAAGTCCATGTGTGTGTAAGTGCATTTGAGTCCGTGTAAGTGCGTGTGAGTATGTACAAGTACATGTAAGTGCGTGTAAGTGCGTGTTGTCAGGATTATGTGAGTCGAGAACGAGCGACTCGAGGAGGTATCTCTCGCTGACGGAAGACAAGTGTTGAGTTGTATTGTGCAGTCACGAGGTACTTATCTGAGCGATGCGAGGTGGACAGGCTTGCTGAGGACACGAAGAGATGAAGGCAGTAGCAAAGATGACAGAGTGACTGACTTAATGATAGAAGTAACGGAAGCAAAAAGTACACTGATCTATCCTACCTAAAGTAGTCTTATGTGTTTCGCTAGGACCCCTGGGAGGTGGAGGCGCTTCACCATGTTGATGAGGCGACGTGTTGCGAGGCTCTTGCCGCACTGCCTTTTATCGCATTGTTCCGGAACTTGGGGTTGAGGCGGTGTCGGTGCACGGCTCTGGTTTGTCCGTGTCCGTTGAGATCTGTGCAGCCCCTCTCTTGTTTCTGTTCGGATGTGCTCCGGTCTCCTCGCTGGTTTCTCTTCTTTGTTTTCCGACACCCCTCGTGAAGCACAACCAGCAAGGAAGCTTCAGGTGTCTCTTGTCCTGAGACCTATAAGATATACCATGGTTGCATGTTGTGCTTGGTCTAGGGCTTTGGTGAAGATGTCAGCCCTGTTTGCCTTCGAGATCACATTCTGAACTAGGAGTTCTTGTGCCTGCACTTTTTCCCGAATAAAGAAGCAACGCAGCTCAATGTGCTTGGTACGCCCATGAAACGCTGGGTTCTCCGTGAGAGCGATGGTGCTTCGGTTGTGGATGGCCCAAGTCATGCAGGAGGTACTTCAGCCAGATAGCTTCTTGAGCGGCCATGGTACCTGCATAGAGTTCTGCTTCAGAGGAGGAGAGTGAGACAGAGGATGACCTGGTGGACCGCCAACTGATCAGTCCTGAGCCAATGTGAAAACCATAGCCTTGTGAGGACTTTTGGTCGGGTTGTTCGTCGGCCCAGGAGGAGTCGCTGTACCCTTCCAGTGTTATTGGCTGAGTTCCTCCCAGCTCGAGGTGGAATGACCCCGTTTCTCCCAGATACCTCAGGACTGGTTTTGCCGCTTTCCAGTGCAGATTACTATGATTCCCTTCTCCATCATACCGTGACAGTACGCTGAGAGGGAAAGCGAGGTCGGGGCGAGTGCAGACCATTGCATACATCAGCGATCCCACCAGCTTAGGGTAGGATTCTGGGGAAGGCGATGAGACTGTAGATGGCAGTGAGGTAAGCTTGTGGTCCACTTTCATGGGGGTTGGTGCCCAATTGCTGTTCTCGAGCCCGAAATGTTTGAGCAGTGAGGCGATGTAAGATGCTTGGGAGAGGGTGATGAGTCACCTCTTTCGATCCCTTTCGATGTCAATCCCCAGGTAATGGGTTAGTTCTCCCAGGTCCCTCATGGTGAATCGTCCCAGGAGATCTTGCTTGAACTCTTGGAGGGCACTGAGATTGTTTGAGGCGAGTGCCAGATCGTCCACGTAGGCTAGAATATAAGTTTCCTCAGTTGGCCGAGAGCAGAGGAATAGGCTGGGATCGGCACTGGAAACTGTGAATCCCAGGTCAAGGAGAGTTGCTCGGAGTTTGGCGTGCCATCTAGGAGGAGATTGTTTGAGACCATAGACCGGGCGATGTAACTTCCAGACAGTATTAGGCTGGTCTGGAGTGTAGCCTTCAGGGCATGCCAGGTAGATGGTTTCGTGCAGATCTCCTTGAAGGAAGGCCGTGGACACATCCATGGCATGTAGTTCCATGTCTTTAGCAGCTACAATGTGCAGCAAGGCTCTCAGAGTGGTCAGCTTGGCAGTGGGTGAGAAGGTGTCAAAGAAGTCCACGCCGTGTCACTGTGAGAATCCTTTTGCCACAAAGCGAGCCTTGAATTATGTGGGCTTCCCTAGATGATTTTTGATACGGAAGACCCATTTCCCAGCAACCACATTGGTGTTAGGTGGTCGAGGAATGTCAGTGTAGGTAGAAGTGGCCTTGAAGGAGGCCAGTTCTTGAGCAATAGCGATGCACCATTGGTCTGCGTGGGGCCCATTTATGGCTTCGGTATACGTGTTGGGGGTACAGATAGGAGTTGTGGCGATGGTGGTGCTGAGAAGAGCGATGCGTGGATATCGTCGGCGTTGAGGGTTCATGGGAGGAGTTGATCGTCGAAGAGAGGTGAGGTTGTCTCCTGCTCCAATCCAAGAGGGCAGAAATGAAGTACGAAGGATCTCAACATGGCGATCTTCCTGGATGTTCAGGTCACCATCTGTGTCGGTGGTTGTGACAAGGGAAGCAGCTGTGCGATTTCTAGTTGATCGCCGTAGTACAGGTTCTGCTACTGTTATTGTTGGTGCTGCTGTTGGAGGAAGTGGGTGCCCGAGTGTTGGGAGATGTTCGGAGATAGTTTTGAAGTCGGGATCAGGAGTTTGGGGAGGAAGTGATATTCGTTGTGGTTGAACTAGGGTATGTGCAGGAGAGAGTGTTCGTGGGCTGGATGTTGTTGGAGGAGTGGCAGGTGAAGAGGGGGTGGCTGTTGGAGGATGGACTGTTGGAGTTGCAGGTACTGTAGGTTGTTCAGGGAAGAGTGTCCAAGTAAGAGGGGTGGTGGCAATGGGAGCTGTTTGGCGGAAGAACGGGGTGATCTCATCGAAATGGACATCTGTGCTGCAGGTTTCCCTTTTGAGTTCTGGTTCCTAGAACAGGTAGCCAGAGGAGTTGAGGGCAAATCCGACAAACATACGACATGAGGCTCGTGGGTCGACCTTGGAGTGATGAGCATGAGCTCAATCAGCCTTGATGATCAGTACATAGGCTGTAGAACCCCATACTAAAAGTTTGGAGACATCTGGCTTGTATCCTAGCCAGAGTTCTGCTGGAGTGATATCAGGAAGATGCTTGGCTGGATAATAGTTGTGCACTCTGGTGGCATAGCGTAGTGCATAGGTCCAGAAGGTTTCAGGTGCCCCAGTATGCAGAAGTAAGGTGCGAGTGAGGGCAACCAGAACCCCATTCCGTCTTTTGGCTACTCCGTTCTGTTCTGGCGCTTCTGGAACACTCATTTTGTGTCCAATGCCACGTTCTGCCAGAAATTCACGGAGTTGATGAGACAGGAATTCACCACCTCTTTCTGTCCAGGTTTTCCCAATTGATCGATTGAGACGGTTCATTTGATACTTGGGCCACTTGATGAAGGTAGGCTTGGCATCAGCTTTGGACTTGAGAGGGATTGTTGCGCCAAAGCGAGAGTGATCATCCACAATGGTGAGGAAGTACTCATACCCATGAAGAGAAGTGGGCCGAATTGGCCCCACCAGATCCATGTGACGGATATCCAGAGGTTTGGCCGCTCGTGCTGTTCGAGGAGGATGAAGGGATGCTTTTAGTTTTCCGAGACTGCACGCAGTGCAGGGTGGTCCCGCAAGACGAGTGAGTGGTGAGAGGGACGGTAGACCTTTCACCATGTTTTTGGCATGGAGGCGAAGAAGGGCGTTGAAGTTGGGATGCCCCAGGCGATGATGATGCAGTAGTAGAGGATGAGAGAGACGTTGGCTGTCACAAGTGGACGGTTGGACATCGGTTTCATCGGCGAAGATGGCAGTTGTTTGAGGAATCTGCAATCGATAGACATTGTTGCACACTGTGAAGGTTGCCAGTGGTTTGTTGTCAGTTGTTGTTAGTCGAGCTTCCGACCCGTAGGCGGGAAAGAAGATGTTTACTCCTTCTTTCTGGAGTTGATGAACTGAGAGGAGGTTGTGCCAAAGGTATGGGGTGTGGTATCCCCGAATCTGACCGCTTGGTGCAGCTAGAGATGTGAGAGCACCGGAGTAGCGACATAAGGATGTCATTCCTTTAGTTGCGCCGGTGATGGTTACTGGTGTTGCCAGTGGTGTGGTGATATCAGCGTCTTTGAGAGCATGAATAGCACACCCGGACTCGAGGACTTGCTCAATGTAGAGGGAGTCTGAAGTTGCAAGGATCGTTAGTGGAGGAGGTTCTCCATCTTTGACAGAGACTTGGACAACACTGAAGAATGAAGGCTTAGAAGGTTAGGTTCTCCATCGTTATTGTCTGGCGCGGCGCATGGCGGAAGGAGGCGAGCCAGTACAGTTGTGGCTGCGAAGATGATCAGTGGATGCATGACGGCAGGTTACCAGGTTTGGGAACCTAGCCCTCTGATGCCATGTCGGGATTCTGTGAGCCGGGAACGAGCACCTCGAGGAGGTATCTCTCGCTGACGGAAGACAAGTGTTGAGTTGAAATGTGCAGTCATGAGGTACTGATCTGAGCGGTGCAAGGTGGGCAGGCTTGCTGAGGACACAAAGAGATGAAGGCAGTAGCAAAGATGAGAGAGTGACTGAACTAATGATAGAAGTAACGGAAGCAAAAATTACACTGATCTATCCTACCTAAAGTAGTGTTCTGTCTTTTGCTAGGACCCCTGCGAGGTGGAGGCGCTTCTTTGTGTTGATTAGGCGACGTGTTGCGAGGCTCTCGTCACACCACCTTTTGTCGCATTGTTCCGGAACTTGGGGTTGAGGCGGTGTCGGTGCACGGCTCTGGTCCGTGCGTGTCCGTTGAGATTCGTGCAGCCCCTCTCTCGTTTTTGTTTGGATGTGCTCCGGTCTCCTCGCTGGTCTTTTTCCGACACGTGTAAGTGCGTGTTAGTTCGTGTAAGTGCGCGTAAGTGCGTGGAAGTGTGTGTAAGTGCATGTAAGTGCGTGTAAGTGCGTCTGAGTGTGTGTAAGTGTGTGTAAGTGCATTTAAGTGCGTGTAAGTCCGTGTAAGTCCGTGTAAGTGTGTGTAAGTGTGTGTAAATGCGTGTAAGTGTGTGTAAGTGTGTGTAAGTGCGTGTGAGTGTGTAAATGCGTGTGAGTGCATGTAAGTGTATGTAAGTACATGTAAGTACGTGTGAGTCCGTGTAAGTGTGTGTAAGTGTGTGTAAGTGTGTGTAAGTGC
The DNA here is from genome assembly GCA_023375785.1 of Penium margaritaceum. Classification (NCBI taxonomy): domain Eukaryota; kingdom Viridiplantae; phylum Streptophyta; class Zygnematophyceae; order Desmidiales; family Peniaceae; genus Penium; species Penium margaritaceum. The sequence continues at coordinate 35,256 of SZWC01006244.1, forward strand.
TTGTAAGTGCATGTGAGTGTGTGTAAGTGTGAATGAGTGTGTGCAAGTACGTGTGAGTGCGTGTAAGTGTGTGTTAGTGCATGTAAGTGTGTGTAGGCGCGTGTAAGTGCATGTAAGTGTGTCTAAGTATGTGAAAGTGCGTGTAAGTGTGGGTATATACGTGTGAGTGTGTGTAAGTGCGTGTAAGTACGTGTGAATGCGTGTAAGTGCATGTAAGTACGTATAAGTATGTGTAAGTGCGTGTTAGTACGTGTAAGTGCGTGTAACTGCGTGTAAGTGCATGTAAGTGTGTGTAAGTGCGCGTGAGTGCGTCTAAGTATGTGTAAGTACATGTAGTGCGTGTAAGTGCATGTAAGTATGCGGAAATGCATGTAAGTGTGTGGAAGTGCGTGTAAGTACGTGTTAATGTGTGTGAGTGCGTGTAAGTGCGTGTGAGTGCGTGTAAGTACATGTGAGTGCATCTAAGTGCGTGTAAGTGCGTGTAAGTGCCTTTAAGTGCGTGTGAGTGTGTATAAGTGCGTGTAAGTACGTGTAAGTATGTGTAAGTGTGTGTAAGTGCATGCAAGTATGTGTAAGTGTGTGTATGTGCGTGAAAGTGCGTGTAAGTACAAGAAAGTGTGTGTACGTGCATGTAAGTATGTGCAAGTGTGCGTAAGTGCGGGTAAGGGCATGTGAGTGCGTATAAGTACGTGTAAGTGCGTGTAAGTTCTTGTGAGTGTGTGTGAGTGTGTATAAGTGGGTGTAAGTCCGTGTAAGTGTGTGTAAGTGCGTGTACGTACGTGTAAGTGTGTATAAAAGAGTGAAAGTGTGTGCAAGTATGTGTAAGTGCATGTAAATATGTGTGAGTGTGTGTAAGTGCGTGTGAGTGCAAGTAAGTGCGTGTGAGTGTGTGTATGTGTGTGCAAGTACGTGTAAGTGCGTGTAAGTCCGTGTTAGTCCGTATATGTGCGTGTAAGTGTGTGTAAGTGTGTGTAAGTACATGTGAGTGTGTGTAAGTGTAAGTAAATGCGTGTAAGTGTGTGTAAGTGCGTGTAAGTGCGTGTAAGTGCATGTAAGTACGTGTAAGTGCGTGTAAGTGCGTGTAAGTGCGTGTAAGTGCGTGTAAGCTCGTATAGATGTGTGCAAGTGCCTGTAAGTACGTGTAAGTGCATATAAGTACGTGTAAGTCTGTGTAAGTGTGTTTAAGTGCATGTAAGTGCGTGTAAGTACGAGTGAGTGCGTGTAAGTGCGAGTGAGTGCATGTACGTGCGTGTGAGTACGTGTAAGTGTGTGTAAGTACGTGTAAGTGCGTATCAGTACGTGTAAGTGTGTTGAAGTACGTGTAAGTGCGTGTAAGTGCGTGTAAGTGCGTGCAAGTGTGTGTAAATGCGTGTAAGTGAGTGTAAGTGTGTGTGAGTATGTGTGAGTGTGTGTGAGTGTATGTAAGTGTGTGTAAGTATGTGTAAGTCCGTGTCAGTGTGTGTGAGTGCATGTAAGTACGTGTAAGTGCATGTAAGTACGTGTAAGTGCGTGTAAGTGTGTGTAAGTGCGTGTAAGCACGTGTAAGTGCGTGTGACTGCGTGTAAGTGAATGTAAGTGCGTGTAAGTACATGCAAGTACATGTGAGTGCGTATAAGTGTGTGTAAGTGCATGTAAGTGCGTGTAAGTTCCTGTAAGTGAGTGTAAGTGGGTGTAAGTGCATGTAAGTATGTGTAAGTACGTGTAAGTGCGGGTAAGTGCATGTAAGTGCATGTAAGTACGTGTATGTGCGTGTAAATGCGTGTGGGTAGGTGTAAGTACGTGTGAGTGCGTGTAAGTGTGTGTAAGTGTGTGTAAGTGTCATAAGTGCATGTAAGTGTGTATAAGTGTCTGTAAGTGTGTGTGAGTGTAGGTAAGTGTGTGTAAGTGCGTGTAAGTGTGTGTTAGTGCGTGTAAGTGTGTGTTAGTGTGTATAAGTATGTGTAAGTGTGTGTGAGTGCATCTAAGTATGTGGAAGTGCCTGTAAGTGTGTGTAAGTGCGTGTAAGTGCATGTAAGTGCGTGTAAGTGCGTGGAAGTGCGTGTAATTTGTGTGAGTGCATGTAAGTGCGTGTGAGTACGAATAAGTGCGTGTGAGTGCGTGTAAGTGCGTGTAAGTGCGTGTAAGTGCCTGCAAGTACATGCAAGTACATGTGAGTGTGTGTTAGTGTGTGTAAGTGTGTGTAAGTGCGTACAAGTCCGTGTAAGTGCGTGTAAGTACGTGTAAGTACGTGTAAGTGCGTGTAAGTGTGTGTGAATGTGTGTAAGTACCTGAATGTACGTGCAAGTACGTGTGAGTGTGTGTCAGTGTGTCTAAGTACATGTAAGTGCGTGTAAGTTTGTGTAAGTACGTGTAAGTGCGTGTAAGTGTGTGTATGTGTGTGTAAGTGCGTGTAACTACGTGTAAGTGCGTGTAAGTACGTAGAAATGCATGTGAGTGTGTATAAGTACGTGTGAGTACATGTAAGTGCGTGTAAGTACGTATAAGTGTGTGTAAGTACATGTGAGTACGTGTAAGTGTGTGTAAATACATGTAAGTGTGTGTAAGTACGTATAAGTGCGTGTGAGTGTGTGTTAGTATGTATCAGTATGTGTAAGTGCGTGTAAGTGCGTGTAAGTGCGTGTAAGTGCGTGTAAGTACATGGAAATGGGTGTGAGTATGTGTAAGTTTGTGTGAGTGCGTGTACGTGCGTGTAAGTGCGTGTAGGTGCGTGTAAGTATGTGTAAGTGCGTGTAAGTGCATGTAAATGCATGTCAGCACATGTAAGTACGTACAAGTGTGTGTAAGCATGTGTTAGTGCATGTAAGTGTGTATACGTGTGTACAAGCAAGTGTAAGTGTGTGTAAGTGCGTGTAAGTGAGTGTAAGTGTGTGTAAGTACGTGTAAGTGCGTGTAAATGTGTGTGAGTGTGTGTAAGTGTGTATGAGTATGTGTACGTGCGTGTGAGTGTGTGTATGTGTGTGTAAGTGCATGTGAGTGCCTGTAAGTACATGTGAGAACGTGTAAGTACGTGTAAGTGCGTGTAAGTACGTGTAAGTGTGTAAGTACGTGTAAGTGTGTGTAAGTGTGCATAAATGTGTATAAGTGTGGGTAAGTACGTGTGAGTGCGTGTAAGTGCGTATAATTATGTGTAAGTTTGTGTAAGTGTGTGTGAGTATGTGTAAGTGTGTGTAAGTGCGAGTAAGTACGTATAAGTGCACGTAAGTGCGTGTAAGTGTGTGTAAGTGTGGGTAAGTGTGTGTAAGTGCATGTAAGTGTGCGTAAATGCATGTGAGTGTATGTAAGTGTGTGTGAGTGTGTGTGAGTGTGTGTAAGTCCATGTAAGTGTGTGTGAGTGATATAAGTCTGTGCAAGTATGTGTAAGTGTGTGCAAGTGCGTGTAAGTACATCAAAATGCGTGTAAGTGCGTGAGAGTATGTGTAGGTGCATGTAAGTACGTGTGAGTATGTATAAGTATGTGTAAGTGTGTGTGAGTGCGTGTAAGTGCATATAAGTGCATATAAGTGTGTGAGTTTGTGTAGTTTTGTATAAGTGTGTATAAGTACGTATAAGTGTGTGTAAGTGCGTGTCAGTGCGTGTAATTGCGTGTGAGTGTGTGTAAGTGCGTGTGAGTACGTGTAAGTATGTGTGAGTACGTATAAGTGCGTGTATGTGCGGGTAAGTGCGTGTAAGTGCGTGTAAGTGCGTGTGAGTGTGTGTAAGTGTGCGTAAGTATGTGTAACTCCATGTAAGTGCATGTGAGTGCGTGCAAGTGCGTGTATGTGTGTGTAAGTGCATGTAAGTTTGTATAAGTACGCGTAAGTGTGTGGAAGTGCTTGTAAGTACGTGTAAGTGCGTGTGAGTACTTGTAAGTGTATGTAAGTGCTTCTAAGTGCGTGTAAGTCTGTGTAAGTCCGTGTAAGTGCATATAAGTGCGTGTAAGTATGTGTGAGTGTGTGTGAGTGTGTGTAAATGTGTGTAAGTATGCGTAACTGCGTGTAAGGGCGTGTAAGTGCGTGTGAGTTTGTAAGTGCATGTGAGTGTCTGTAAGTGTGTGTAAGTGCGTGTAAGCGTGTGTGAGTGCGTGTAAGTGCGTGTAAGTGCGTGCAAGTTCATGTAAGTGTGTATAAGTGCATATAAGTGTGTGTAAGTGCGTGTAAGTGTGTGGAAGTACGTGTAAGTGCGTGTATGTGTGTGTAAGTATGTGTGAGTGCGTGTAAGTGCATGTAAGTGCGTGTAAGTTTGTATAAGTATGTGTAAGTCTGTGTAAGTGAATGTGAGTGCGTATAAGTGCGCGTAGTTGCGTGTAAGTATGTGTAAGTGTGTGTACGTTGGTATAAGTGTGTGTGAGTGCGTATTCGTGTGTGTAAGTGCGTGTAAGTGCTTGTAAGTATGTGTAAATGTGTGTAAATGCATGTACATGCGTGTGGGTGCGTGTAAGTGCATGTGAGTGCGTATAAGTGCGGGAAGTGCGTGTAAGTGTGTGTAAGTGTGTGTAAGTGCATGTAAGTGTGTATAAGTGCGTGTAAGTGCGTGTAAATACGTGTAAGTGCGTGTAAGTATGTATTAGTGCGTGGAAGTGCGTAAAAGTGTGTGTAAGTCTGTGTAAGTGCATGTGAGTGCATGCAAGTGTGTGTAAGTGTGTGTAAGTACGTGTACGTGCGTGCAAGTTCGTGTAAGTGTGTGTAAGTATTTGTAAGTGCGTGTAAATGTGTGTAATTTGTGTTGAGTGCGTGTAAGTGTGTGTGAGTGCGTGTAAGTGCATGTGAGTGCGTGTAAGTATGTGCTAGTGCATGTAAGTGCTTGTAAGTACGTGCAAGTGCGTGTGAGTGTATGTCATTGTGTGTGAGTGCGTGTAAGTGCGTGTAAGTGCATGAAAGAGCGTGTAAGTGCGTGCAAGTGTGTTTAAGTGTGTGTTTGTGCATAGAAGTGTGTGTAAGTGTGTGAAAGTGTGTGTAAGTGCATGTAAGTGTGTGTAAGTGTGTGCAAGTATGGGTAAGGACGTGTGAGTGCATGTAAGTACCTGTAAGTGCGTGTAAGTTTGTGTCAGTGTGTGTTAGTGGCTATACGTGCGTGTAAGTACGTGTAAGTGCGTGTAAGTGTGTGTAAGTACGTGTAAGTGTGTATAGATGTGTGTAAGTGTGTGTGAGTGCGTGTAAGTGCATGTAAATACGTATGCGTATGTGTAAGTGCGTGTGAGTACAAATAAGTATGTGTGAGTACGTGTAAGGTGTGTAAGTACGTGTAAGTGCGTGTAAGTCCGTGTAAGTCCGTACAAGTGCGTGTAAGTGTGTGTAAGTGTGTGTAAGTGCATGTGAGTCCGTGTAAGTGTGTGTAAATGCGTGTAAGTGTGTGTAAGTGCGTGTAAGCATGTATAATTGCGTATAAGTGCATGTAAGTGCGTGGAAGTGCGTGTAAGTGGATGTAAGGTTGTATAAGTGTCTACAAGTGCCTGTAAGTACGTGTAAGTGTGTGTAAGTACGTGTAAGTCTGCATGTAAGTGCCTGTAAGTGTGTATAAGTGCATGTAAATGTGTCTATGTGTGTGTAAGTGTGTGTGAGTGCATGTAAGAGTGTATAAGTGTGTGTAAGTACGTGTAAGTCTGCATGTAAGTGCCTGTAAGTGTGTATAAGTGCATGTAAATGTGTCTATGTGTGTGTAAGTGTGTGTGAGTGCATGTAAGAGTGTATAAGTGTGTGTAAGTTTGTGCAAGTGCGTGTGAGTGCATGTAAGTGTGTGTAAGTGCATGTAAGTGTGTGTAAGTCCGTGTAAGTACGTGTAAGTGTGTGTAAGTGCGTTTAAGTGTATGTAAGTGCCTGTAAGTGCGTGTATGTATGTGTAAGTGCATGTAAGTGCATGTATATACGTGTGGGTGCCTGTAAATGCATGTGAGTGTGTATAAGTACGGGACGTATGTGTAAGTGCGTGTAAGTGAGTGTAAATGTGTATTATATGTAAGTGCGTATAAGTGTATGTAAGTGTGTGTAAGTGTACACTAGTGCGTATAAGTGTGTGTAAGTGTGTGTAAGTCCGTGTAAGTGCATGTGAGTGCGTGCAAGTGTGTGTAAGTGCGTGTAAGTGCGTATAAGTACGTGTAAGTACTTGTAATTTGTGTCGAGTATGTGTAAGTGCGTGTGAGTGCGTGTAAGTGCGTATAAGTGTGTGTAAATCCGTGTAAGTGCATGTGAGTACGTGCAAGTCTGTGTAAGTGCGTGTATGTGTGTGTAAGTGCGTGTACGTATGTGTAAGTGCGTGTCAGTACGTGAAAGTGCATGTAATTTGTGTTGAATGTGTATAAGTGCGTGAGAGTGCGTGTAAGTACGTGTTAGTACGTGTAAGTGCGTGTAAGTACGTGTAAGTGCCTATAAGTGCGTGCAAGTGCGTGTGAGTGTGTCTCATTGTGTGTAAGTATGTGTAAATGCGTGTAAGTCCGCGTAAGTACGTGTGAGTACGTGTAAGTGTGTGCATGTGCGTATAAGTGCGTGTAAGTACGTATACGTGTGTATAAGTCCATTTGAGTACGTTTAAGTGTGTATAATTGCGTATAAATGTGTGTAAGAGTGTGTAAGTGCGTATGAGTGTGTGTCTGTCTGTGTAAGTGCATGTAAGTACGTGTAGGTTCGTGTAAGTGCGTGTAAGTACGTGTAAGTGTGTGTATGTGCGTGTAAGTGTGTGTAAGTGCGTATAAGTACGTATAAGTGTGTGTAAGTGTGTAGAAATGCGTTTGAGTGCGTAGAAGTGTGTGTGAGTGTGTATAAGTACGTGTAAGTATGTGTAAGTGTGTGTAAGTGCGTGTAAGTGTGTGTAAGTGCATGTTAGTGCGTGTCAGTGTGTGTAAGTACGTGTAAGTGTGTGTAAATACATGTTAGTGTGTGTTGGTGTATGTAAGTGTGTGTAAGTGTGTGTAAGTACATGTAAGTACGTGTGAGTGCGTCTAAGTGTAAGTGCGTGTAAGTACGTATAAGTGCATGTGAGTGCGTGTAAGTACGTGTGAGTATGTGTACCTGCGTGTGAGTACGGGTAAGTGCGTGTAAGTGCGTGTGAGTGCTTGTAAGTATGTGTGAGTGTGTGTAAGTACGTGTAACTACGTGTAAGTGTATGTAAGTACGTGTAAGTGTGTGTAAGTACGTGTCAGTGTGTGTAAGTGTATCTAAGTGTGTGTAAGTGTGTGTAAGTACGGGTACGTGCGTGTGAGTGTGTGTAAGTCCGTGTAAGTGTGTGCAAGTGTGTGTAATTACGAGTAAGTATGTGTAAGTGTGTATAAATGCACATGAGTCCGTGTAAGTACGTGAGAGTGCATGTTAGTGTGTGTAAGTCCGTGTAAGTATGTGTAAGTATGTGTAAGTGCGTATAAGTGTGTGTACGTGCGTGTAAGTGCGTGTAACTGTATGTAAGTGCGTGTATGTGCATGTAAATGCGTGTGGGTATGCGTAAGTGCGTGTGAGTATGTATAAGTGTGGGAAGTGCGTGTAAGTGTGTGTAAGTACCTGTAAATGCGTGTAAGTGTGTATACGTGAGTGTCAGTATGTGTAAGTGCGTGTAAGTGTGTGTGAGTATGTACTAGTACATGTAAGTGCGTGTATGTGTGCAAGTCCGTGTAAGTATGTGTGAGTGCGAGCAAGTGCGTGTAAGTGTGTGTAAGTACTTGTATGTGCGTGTCAGTGTGTGTAAGTGCATATAAGTACGTGTAAGTGCCTATAAGTGTGTGTAATTTGTGTTGAGTGTGTGTAAGTGCGTGTGAGTACGTGCAAGTACGTGTGAGTGTGTGTCAGTGTGTGTAAGAGTGTGTACGTGCATGTTAGTCCCTGTAAGTACGCGTGAGTACATGTAAGTGAATGTATGTGCGTGTAAGTGCGTATAAGTATGTGTAAGTGTGTGTAAGTACGTTTGAGTATGTGTAAGTGTGTGTAAATACGTGTAAGTGTGTGTTAGTGCGTGTAAGTGCGTGTGAGTACATGTGAATGTGTGTAATTTTGTGTAAGTATGTGTAGGTCTGTGTAAGTGTGTGTAAGTGCGTGTAAGTGTGTGTATGTGCGTGTAAGTGCGTGTAAGTACGTGTAAGTGTGTGTAAGTACATAGAAATGCGTTTGAGTATGTGTAAGTGCGTATGAGTACGTGTAAGTGCGTGTAAGTATGTGTAAGTGTGTGTAAGTGCGTGCAAGTGCGTGTAAGTGCGTGTAAGTACGTGTCAGTGCATTTAAGTATGTGTAAGTATGTGTAAGTGTGTGTAGGTGCATGTATGTGCGTTTAAGTGTGTGTAAGTGCATGTAAGTATGTGTGAGTGCGTCTAAGTGTGAGTAAGTGCATGTAGATGCGTATAAGTGTGTGTAAGTGCGTGTAAGTGCATGTAAGTGCGTGTAAGTGCGTGTAAGTGTGTGTAAATGTGTATGAGTGCATGTAAGTGTATGCGAGTGTGTATACCTGCGTGTGATTACGTGTAAGTGCGTGTAAGTGCGTGTTAGTGGCTGTAAGTGCGTGTGAGTACGTGTAAGTACGTGTTAGTGCATGTAAGTGCATGTAAGTGCGTATAAGTGCGTGTAAGTGTATGTCAGTGTGTGTAAGTGCGTATAAGTGTGTATAAGTGTGTGAAAGTACGGGTAAGTGCGTGTGAGTGCGTGTAAGTTGGTGTAAGTGCGTGTAAGTTCATGTAAGTATGTGTAAGTGAGTATAAATACATGTAAGTGCGTGTGCGTGGGTGTAAGTATGCGTGAATGCGTGTAAGTGCGTGTGAGAACGTGTAAGTGCATGTGAGTGCGTGTAAGTGTGTGTAAGTACGTGTAAGTGCATGTAAGTGCATGTAAGTGCGTGTAAGTGTGTCTGAGTGTGTGAAGGTGTGTGTAAGTGCGTGTAAGTCTGTGTAAGTGCGTGTGATTGCGTGCAAGTGCATATGAGTATGTGTTAGTGCGTGTTAGTGCATGTAAGTGCGTGTAAGTGGGAGTAAGTGTGTGTGAGTAGGTGTGAGTATGTGTAAGTGTGTGTAAGTGTGTGTGAGTGTGTGTGAGTGTGTGTAAGTGCGTGTTAGTGCATGTAAGGGCATGTAAGTGTGTATATGTGCCTGCAGTCAGTGTAAGTACGTTTAAGTGCGTGTCAGTGTGTGCCAGTGCGTGCAAGTGCGTGCAAGTACATGTAAGTGTGTGTAAAAGCGTATGAGTGCGTTTTAGTGCGAGTGAGTACGTGTAAGTGCATGTGAGTGTGTGTAATTGCATGTAAGTACGTGCAAGTGAGTGTAAGTACATGTAAGTGTGTGTAAGTCCGTATAAGTGCGTGTGAGTGTGTGCAAGCACATGTAAGTGCGTGTAAGCATGTGTAAGGGCATGTAAGTACATGTAAGTGTGTGTAAGTCCGTATAAGTGCGTGTGAGTGTGTGCAAGCACATGTAAGTGCATGTAAGTGCGTGTAAGTATGTGTGTAAGTGCGTGAGTACGTGTAAGTGCGTATAAGTTCGTGTATGTGTGTGTAAGTGCGCGTAAGTGTGTGTAAGTGCGTGTAAGTGCGTGTGAGTGCGTGTGAGTGCGAATGAGTGCGTGTAAGTGCGTGTGCGTATGTGCAAGTGTGTGTAAGTACATGTAAGTGCGTGTAGGTATATGTAAATATGTGTAAGTATGTCTAAGTACGTGTATATGCATGTAAGTGCATGTAAATGCGTGTGAGTGCGTGTAAGTACGTGCAAGTGCGTGTGAGTGCGTGTAAGTGCGTGTAAGTACGTATAAGTACGTCTTAGTACGTGTAATTGTGTGTTAGTGCGTGTAAGTACATGTAAGTACGTGTAAGTACGTGTAAGTGCGTGTGATAACGTCTAAGTTTGTGTAAGTGTGTGTAAGTGTGTGTAAGTACGTGTAAGTGCGTGTAAGTGCGTGTAAGCACGTGTAAATGTGTCTGAGTGCGAGCTAGTGTGTGTGAGTTCTTGTAAGTGCGTGTTAGTGTGTGTAAGTGTGTGTAAGTGTGTGTAAGTGCATGTAAGTACGTGTGAGTACGTGTAAGTGCGTGTAAGTGCGTGTAACTGCATGTAAGTGTGTGTAAGTCCGTGTAAGTACATGTAAGTGTGTGTATGTGCGTGAAAGTACATGTTAGTGTGTGAAAGTGCGTGTAAGTGTGAGTAAGTACGTGTGTGTGTAAGTGCGTGTAAGTACGTTTAAGTTTGTGTAATTGTGTGTGAGCACGTGTAAGTGTGTGTAAGTGTGTACAAGTACGTGTAAGTGCGTGTAAGTGTGCGTAAGTGCATATAAGTGTCCCTAATTGCGTCTAAGTGCGTGTAAATGTGTGTGAGTGCGTGTAAGTACGTGTGAGTGCACGTAAGTGCGTGTGAGTATGTGTAAGTGTGTGTAAGTATGTGTAAGTTCGTGTAAGTACGTATAAATGCCAGTTTTGGCCTTCGCCCATCGCCCATCGATGCCCATCGATGCCCATGGATCCATCGATGGACCCCCATCTGGGGGCATCAATGTGGCCCCTCATGCAAGGGGCAGAGAACTGCCCAGAACTGCAGAGATGCTTTGGTTCTGGGCACATTCACAACATGTATATGGCATTCACACCTTCTACAGAAGTACATTAAAAACCAGAATGACACCATTATCATTATTTCATCCATTGCATGCACTGTGGCATTGCAATCCATAATGCATCAGTCACATTCATATCCTACTATCCACACACATTCATGTGGCCTTATGTACAATGGTTTGCAACTGTTAGCAGTTATAGGACTTCTCTGCATCCATGTCCACTTCACAGACTACATTGCTTGAATCTCCAAATAAGTACAAGCAAATATTGCAAAGGGTAGTGGAGCAAACTTTGCTTGATAGAATGATCCAGGACATGTGACAAGTGAGTATGACAATGACAATGAGAATGTAAATCTACTTCTACTTCTTCTTGCGCTTTGCTGCCTTCAATGCAGCAGCCCTGTTTGCTACAGCTGCTGCACGCTTCACAGCTGCTGCTTTGGCTGCACCAGGCTTTGCTGTGGCCCTTGCAGCAGGTCCAACTCTGGAGGCTGCAGTGGATCCCTTGTGTTTAGGTGATACTGCAGTATCCTGTATCCCTTTTTCTGTGCCTGGTATTTCTCCTACTGCACTGGCAGTAGCTGGCCCGTCCTGGNGCAAAGGGCAGTGGAGCAAACATTGCTTGATAGAATGATCCAGGACAAGTGACAAGTGAGTATGACAATGACAATGAGAATGTAAATCTACTTCTACTTCTTCTTGCGCTTTGCTGCCTTCAATGCAGCAGCCCTGTTTGCTACAGCTGCTGCACGCTTCACAGCTGCTGCTTTGGCTGCACCAGGCTTTGCTGTGGCCCTTGCAGCAGGTCCAACTCTGGAGGCTGCAGTGGATCCCTTGTGTTTAGGTGATACTGCAGTATCCTGTATCCCTTTTTCTGTGCCTGGTATTTCTCCTACTGCACTGGCAGTAGCTGGCCCGTCCTGGACATGTCCACCTTCACACCCTTCACCCTGTCCACCCCCTTCACCCCCTTCACCTCCCCCACCCCCTCCACCCTGCTTGTTGGTGGCTCCCTTGTCTGCTCTCTGCTCTCTGCCCTGTCCATGTGCAATTCCCTCATCCCTCTCTTTCTCCCCTTCATCATCATCCTCCTCATCCCCAGCTCCCTCGTCCCTTGGAGCCTTGTTGGATGATGGAGTCACCTGCTCACGGACACGCACAGGCCAGGCATGTGGCAGCTCTGGAATCTCTGTCATGACACGCACGGTTGCCATGACCTCCACAACATCATCCTCTGTTGCTGGAAGCTCCTCTTCCTCCTCTTCTCCCTCATTGTCACTCTCCATGTCATCCTCGGGCTCACTGAGAATCCCTTCCTCTTCCACAATGTCTCCATCATTCTCACTTGCTTCTACTTCTTCATCTACTCCTGCCTCTGCAAGTGCTTCTACTTCAGCTGCTGCTGCTGCCCTCTTGCCCCCAGTCCGCCCATACTGCTTCCGCAATCGCACGTTGCAGCGAACCAAGAGCTCCAGCGTCTCCACCTTCAGCCTGTTGCGCCTGGCAGTATGAATCAGCTCGTGCGTGGAAAAAACACGCTCACACTCAGAGGATGTGCATGGCTGAGACAAGACTTTCAGGGCAAGATTGCGCAGCACAGGCAAGTGGCACATGTAGTTCACGTGCCACTCGACCGCTGTCATTGTACCACACTGCACCTTGGCAACAGTTGCAATGGCCTTAGCATTCCGTCGCGGGGTGACCATGGGATCCGTGTCCACCATCGTCTGGGCTTTGTGGAATGCCCCAATCTCCTTTCATCACCTGGTCCTGGTTATTTTCTGGAACCAGCGCCTCAACAACCATCTGCCAAGCTGCCAAAGTGGTGTTGTCCTGTGATAGGTCTTTGCCGAAGTGTTCTGGGTGGAGACGGCGAGCAGCAGCATACAAAGGACAAGACATGTCCTTCAACCACCGTGCCTCAAGCCTGCTAAGCACAAAGTTGACATGATTTTCTGCAACCCTCCGAGGCTTCCTACCCTTCTTCACAGAGAGGCTCTTCAGAGACTCAGCACAGTCCAGCAGCCCCTCATAAATGTCACCCACACTCCCACCTGGCTTGTCCGCAACCCTCAGGAGTACAGTCAGTGGCTGCAACAGCTCTTTCAGCTGACGCACCTGAACCCAGAAGACCTTCCTCCTGATAAAGCGCCTCACCTCCCTCTTCCTCGACCAAAAGCTGGCATCGCGGTGAGAACCAATCTGCTTCCACACATCCAGTCCAAC
>SZWC01006244.1:48096-143138 GCA_023375785.1 Penium margaritaceum
CGCCTCACCTCCCTCTTCCTCGACCGAAAGCTGGCATCGCGGTGAGAACCAATCTGCTTCCACACATCCAGTCCAACGAACGTCCCCAACTCCTCACGAAGCTCCAGAAGCCTCTCGACCATGGAGAAGACCGATGCAAACCGAGTGTCGCACCGGTTCTTCAATACCTTGCCGCCTGTCTTCTCCTTGAGCCACGTCCTCGGCATCGCATTGTTCCTGAAAAAAGCAACAATCTTCTCACACCGTCCAATGACACTTGCACCCCACGCAGATTTCCCCACATCCTTCATGATGAGATCCACATTGTGTGCACAACATCCCTGGAAGAACAGTCGTGGATACTTTTCGCGCAGCTCTGTGAATGCCTTCTTGTTCACTGATGCGTTGTCGCAGATGACAGAAACAACCTTGTCCTCTCCCACCATCTCAATAGCTGCCTCGATCATGCAAGCCACATGGTCTGCGTCCCGGGTCAGTCCACTTGCGTCGGGAGAGAAGAGGTGCACAGAACCCATGGCGTTCACAGCCATGGCATTGTAGATTGGTCTGACCTGCCGGTCAGACCACTCGTCTACGGCTAGACTGTAGCCATAAGTGCTCCAACCCTGCTTCAAAGGAGCGTCAAGTGCTTCCAGCTCCTTGTCCAGCTTTGGAAGCAGGTCACCCACCACAGTGGACCTTGCAGGCAGTCGGAAAGCAGCAGTGACCTTCTTGGCATTTTTTATGACATCCATCAGCACTGCCTCACGGCAGAAAGAGATGGGCAGGGCTGAGATGCACATCAACTTGACAACGCTGAGCTGGCACTTTTCGTTGTTGGACCGGTCTGAGTGCTCAATCATCATAGACTGCCAAAAGCTAGCTGCCTTGTTGATGTCAAAGACGGGAACCTCACCCTGTAAGGTGGTTGTAGCCGTTTGCCTTGGCTGCTTCGCTGGTTCCTCATCGTCGCTGTCCACCACCAGCGTCACACCACCACCAGCGTCACACCACCAACGGCTCACAATGCTTGCTCAGCTCTTTTGTGAGGAAGTCACCTGTCAGCGGCCGCTTCTTTGGTGGGTTCCACTTTGCTGCGTCGAACAGACTTGAGGCTGCCGAAAGATTAGCAGAACTGTCCTGATGCAAGGTGCCTGTCTGCGAGGCCATGCTAGCTGGCCTCAACAGTTTAGACAAAATGGCTAACTGTTTAGGCCAACATCGAAGAGAGAAGTGTTGTGTGACTGCCGCACTTCGCCAGTCACACACGGTGGTCTTTGCCGGGTCGAACTGCCTCGGCGACCCGACGTCGCCAATGTTGACCGGCCAGGATTGCACGGTTGAGATGATCAGTTGGAGCTGCACATCGGACGGGCGAGAGACGGGTATGTTCATGTGCCACGAGGTAACGCATGTCACCATGCTTTGTGTTCATGATCCCTGAAGCTGTTTCCAGGCAGGATAGACATAACGTGACGTGGACCAAACCACGGTTACAATTGCATGGTTACACAGTGGGGTATATTCTACAAATACGAGGTCATGCATGGATATTATTAACTGTTTTCCATTGGATGATGGGTGATATCACTTGACACGTGTCATGTACACATGTCACAATCATAGTTCTTAGAAAAAAAAACATTTCCTGAAAAAACCTGCCCGAAGTCGAACTCGTCGGTGGACCCATTTTCACCTGAATATGCGGTCCTCCAACGTGTGGGGCTCCGCTCGGTCGCTTGGTGAGTGCAGCGTGCACTCGCCAGCTACATCGGCATCGATGCCGCATCGATGCCGATCGATGTGTCGATGTCGATGTAGGAGCCCTCCATCGAGCATCGAGGGCAACTATGGTAAGTGCGTGTGAGTGTGTGTGAGTGCGTGTGAGTGTGTGTAAGTGCGTGTAAGTACGTGTAAGTCTGTGTAAGTGGTGTGAGTGCGTTTAAGTGTGTGTCAGTATGTGTAAGTGCATGTAAGTCCGTGTAAGAGTTTGTAAGTGCGTGTGAGCGCGTGTGAGTACGTGGAAGTGCGTATGAGTGCATGTAAGTGCGTGTAAGTACATGTAAGTGCGTGTAAGTGCCTATAAGTACGTGTAAGTGTGTGTAAGTACGTATAAGTGCGTGTAAGTCCGTGTAAGTACTTATAAGTACGTGTAAGTGCGTGTCAGTATGTGTAAGTGCATGTAAGTTCAATTAAGTGTGTGAAAGTGCGTGTAAGTGCGTGTAAGTGTGTGTAAATGTGTATGAGTAGGTGCGAGTACGTGTAAGTGCATGTCAATATGTGTAAGTGTGTGTAAGTGTGTGTAAGTGCGTATAAGTGCGTGTAAGTATGTATGAGTGTGTGTGAGTGCGTGTAAGTGTGTGTAAGTGTGTGGAAGTACGTGTAAGTCCGTGTAAGTACGTGTGAGTGCATGCAAGTGCGTGTAAGTGCGTGTAAGTACGTGTAAGTATGTGGAAGTGCGTTTGAGTGCATGTAAGTGTGTGTAAGTGCGTGTCAGTGTGTGTAAGCGCATATAAGTATGTGTAAGTATGTAAAAGTGCGTGTGAGTACGTGTGAGTGCGTGTATGTATGTGTAAGTGTGTGTAAGTGCATGTAAGTGTGTGTGAGTGTGTGTGAGTGTGTTTAAGTGCGTGTAAGTATGTGTAAGTGCGTGTAAGTACGTGTCAGTATGTGTAAGTGTGTATAAGTGCGTGTAAGTGCGTGTAAATGGGTGTGAGTACGTGTGAGTACGTATAAGTGCGTGTCAATACGTGTGTGTGTAAGTGTGTAAGTGCGTGTAAGTGCGTGTAAATGTGCGTGAGTGTGTGTGAGTGTGTGTAAGTAGGTGTAAGGATGTGTAAGTGTGTGTAAGTCTGTGTAAGTATGCATGAGTGCATGCAAGTGCGTGTAAGTGCGTGTAAGTGCATGTAACTACGTGTAAGTACATCCAAGTGCATGTGAGTGCGTGTAGGTTTGTGTAAGTGTGTTTAAGTACATGTAAGTCCGTGTAATTCCCTGTAAGTGCATGTAAGTGTGTGTAAGGGCGTGTGAGTGTATGTAAGTGTGTGTAAATGCGTGTAAGTGTGTGTAAGTGCATGTTAGTGCGTATAAGCACGTGTGAGTGTGTAAGTGTATATGAGTGCGTGTAAGTGTGTGTTAGTGTGTGTTAGTATGTGTAAGTGTGTGTTAGTATGTGTAAGTGTGTGTTAGTATGTGTAAGTGTGTGTAAGTATGTGGAAGTACGTGTAAGTTTGTGTAAATGCGTATGAGTACGTAGACGTGCGTGTAAGTGCGTGTGAGTGCGTGTAAGTACGTACAAGTACGTGCAAGTGCGTGTAAGTATGTGTAAGTGCATGTAAGTGCGTGTGAGTGCGTGTGAGTACATGTGAGTGTGTGTAAGTGTGTGCAAGTGTGTGTAAGTCCGTGTAAGTACGTGTGAGTGTGCGTAAGTGCGTGCAAGTACGTACAAGTACGCGTAAGTGCGTGTAAGTGCGTGTAAGTGCGTGTGAGTGTGTATAAGTACGTATAAGTGTGTTTAAGTGCGTGTATCTGCGTGTAAGTATGTGTACGTGCGTGTAAGTCCGTGTAAGTCAGTGGAGGTGTGTGTGAGTGCGTGTGAGTGCATGGAAGTCCGTGTAAGTGCTTGTAAGTTCTTGTAAGTGTCTGTAAGTGTGTGTTAGGGCGTGTAAGTGCGTGTGAGTGTGTGTGAGTGCATGTAAATGTGTGTGATTACGTGTGAGTGTGTGTGAGTGCGTGTAAGTACGTGTGGGTGTGTGTAATAGCGTATAGGTGCGTATAAGTGCGTGTAAGTGTGTGTATGTACGTGTAAGTGCGTGTAAGTGTGTGTAAGTACATGTAAGTGTGTGTGAGTACGTATGAGTGCGTGTGAGTGTGTATAAGTGTGTGTAAGTGCGTGTAAGTACGTGTAAGTACGTATAAGTGCATGTGAGTGCGTGCAAGTGCGTGTAAGTGTGTGCAAGTACGTGTAAGTGCGTGTAAGTACGTATACGTACATGTTAGTGCGTGTAAGTAAATGTGAGTGTGTGTAAGTGTGTGTAAGTGTGTTTAAGTATGTGTAAGTCCGTGTAAGTCCATGTAATTGTGTGTAAGTGTGTGTAAGTGTGTGTCAGTGCGTATGAGATTGTAAAAGTGTGTGAAAGTATGTGTAAGTGTGTGTAAGTGCATGTAAGTACGTGTGAGTGTGAGTAAATACGTGTAAGTATGTGTAAGTATGTGGAAGTATGTGTAAGTCTGTGTAAGTGTGTGTGTGAGTGCGTGTTAGTACGTGTAAGTACGTGTAAGTGCGTGTGAGTGCGTGTAAGTGCGTGTTAGTGCGTGTAAGTGCGTGTAAGTGCGTGCAAATGTATGTGAGTGCGTGTAAGTGTGTGTGTGTGTGTGCATGCATGTAAGTTGGTCTAAGTGCGTGTATGTGCATACAAGTGCGTGTGAGTGTATGTAACTATGTGTAAGTGCGTGTAAGTGTGTTTAAGTGCGTGTAAGTGCATGTACAAATATGTGAGTGCATGTCAGTATGTGTGAGTACGTGTAACTGTGTATAAGTGTGTATAAGTGTGTGTAAGTGTGTGTAAGTACGTGTAAGTGTGTGTAAGGGTATCACAGTGTGTGTAAGTGCGTGTAAGTGCGTATAAGTGCATATTTGTGCGTGTAAGGGCGTGTAAGTAGGTGTAAGTGTGTGTAAGTGCGTGAAAGTGCATGTGAGTACGTCTAAGTGTGTGTAAGTTCGTAGAAGTGCTTAGAAGTGTGTGTAAGTACATAGAAGTGTGCTTAAGTGCGTGTAAGTGTGTGTAAGTGTGTGTAAGTACGCGTAAGCATGTGTACATGCATGTGAGTACGTGTAAGTGCGTGTGAGTGCGTGTAAGTGCATTTGAGTGCGTGTAAGTGCGTATAAGCACCTGTATGTGCATATAAGTGCATCTAAGTGTGTCTTAGTGTGTGCAAGTATGTGTGAGTGTATGTAAGTGTGTGTAAGTGCGTGTAAGAGTGTGCAAGTGCGTGTGAGTGCATGCAAGTGTGTGTAAGTGCGTGTAGGTGTGTGTAAGTCCGTGTAAGTACGTGTAAGTACGTGTAAATGTGTGTAAGTGTGTGTATGTGCGTGTAAGTGCGTGTATGTGCATGTAAGTGCTTATAAGTGCCTATAAATGCGTGTGGGTGCATGTAAGTGGGTGTGAGTGTGGGAAGTACGTGTAAGTGTATGTAAGTGCGTGTAAGTACGTATAAGTGTGTATAAGTACGTGTAAGTACGTGTGAGTGCATGTAAGTTCGTGTAAGTGTGTATTAGTGCGTGTAAGTATGTGTAAGTGTGTGTAAGTCCATGTAAGTGCGTGTGAGTGCGTGCAAGTGCGTGTACGTGCGATGGATACCCAGTCTATCACCAGCACCCAATGGTTACCGCGCCAGCGGGAGTTGGGAACCACCTACCACCACCCACCACCACCAGCCAGGTGCAGATCACTGTGCCGCACCCTGCCTATCCAGCGCTCCCGCCGAATCCAAGGACGACTGCAACACCTGCAGTATCTACTACCGCCCCACTCTACCACCATGTAGTGTCACATCATACACCTCAGGGCTATTGGCTGCCAGGACCTACGGTCCCTGCCGCCCCGAACACACAGGCACTGCCCCTTGGGACTACCTTCTACTCCGCACCCCACGCAACGCAGGTGACCCCTACGACTCACCACTGTGCTCTTTTGGCGACAGCCCCAAAGAGCAACGCCACACAAGCACCCTATGGGCAGCCACAAACTAGCCAAATGGGTTATCCGGCAGCCTCAGCCTCGTACCCGCTTCCAGCGGTGACATCCATGGCTAACCAGAACACTGTGCCCCAGCTGCACTATGTACGCGCGTAGCCAGCTAACATTCCGCGGCTGGACATCTTCAAGGGGACCCCTGAAGAGGACCCGTGGACATGGTTGAAGGAGATCACTATACATGCAAGCATATGGCGGATCCCACCAGATCCTTGTCTGGCCACCGCGGAGCTCAATCTGCAAGGTGCCGCGGAGGATTGGTATAATGCACGTGCGCCATTCAACTCCTTCGAGGATTTTGGCAACGAACTGATCGAGCGCTTCAAGCGGCTGACCAATGAAGAAGCACTCCGCATAATTGAAAAAGAAGTCATGCGGAAAAACACTAACATCCGCAGGTTTTTTGATCAGTTCCTCACTTGGGCATCAATTGCGAAGAACCCTCAAGGGGAAGGCCTGCCGCTGTGGGTCCTTTAGCAAAATCTCATCCGCACACTCCCCGATGAGATCGGCAGTCTGATGATCCCTGAATGCTACCAGTCGCTGCAGGATGCGGTGCAGGACGACACGGCCATTTCCACACGGCAGCGGTGTACGCGACAGCATTAGGGTGGAGATTCTCATACTCCAGCACCAGCAGCACAGGCATCCCAGCCCAAGCTGAAGGTGTGTTACACCTGCGAGAGCGTGGAGCACATCGCTCGAGACTGTCCGCACAAAAGACAGGGTGTTCTGCGATCCGATCCCATGCAGCAAGACCCTATGGTGCAGCAGTGGTAGTGGTATTATCATCAACCATGGCAGGACCAGCAGCATCAGCAGCAGACGCAAGCTGGGTGGCAGGCACCGGACCATCAAACCCAGACTGCCCCGGGAGGGAAGGGTATCCTGCCCAACCCACAGGCATCCGCAAACTCTATGAATAGAGCCCGTAACGTCAAGCTGGGGTTGCCGATGGCGGAGGATGAGACCACAAAGTTGCCTCCCACCGTAGCGGAGACCACTCTCATTGCACGAGCCCAGGGACTGGGCTTGCGCAGATGGGATTCACAGATGGCAGCCAGAGTACACGAAGATCTGCAGCGCAAGACAGAGGCCGCAAAGGAACGCTTTCAAGAGGGAATTGCTAATCGTACCGTCGTGCTGGAGAAACAACAACAGACAAAACCACCACTCGTGGTGGAAAAACATCCTGCCCCATCTTTGCCGGCACGAACAACAGCTCCAGCGGCCGCGGAGGGAAGCCTTGACCCGTTCAACGTTTTTTACCACTCCCATCGCGGAAGTCAACTTCTTTGAGTTCCTCCGCATTCACCCAGAGATCGCACCGCGACTGTAGGAGGAGTTCTCAAGAGCCAATCAACGACTCCAAGCTGTGGGCATCCCTCTCAACTGTACTATACCTACCCCCGGTACAGAGAACACCAACCGTGCGGTGCGCGACACTTCCCTAGCATTAAGCCTCGCGGAAGACGAGTGGGGATGGGCACCGCAGCCCTTGGAACCACCGCGACGGGATGACAACCACTACAAGGTCGCCTGCTGCATGGTCTGGATATGTGGAAGGAAGTTCCTGGCCATCATCGACACAGGGGCCACTCACACCATCGTGGCGTTCCGTGTCCTTCAAGTGGTAGGATGGGCAGACCGCATCTTCCCCACGCGCCGCCTCTTTACCAACTCAGCAAGCGGAATAGACTATGGAGGTGGGGAAATTCACGGCCTACCCATGCAAGTGGTATCCCTTCACGAGCCGTTGAACGTCCAAGTCACGCAAGCCAGAACGTATGACGTGCTCCTGGGTATGGATTACTTGATACCGTGACGGGCCAACCTCCTCTTCTCCCTTGGAATCATGCAACTCCGCTCTGCATCCAGGGAAGAAGCATTTTGCTCCATCACCATCGGCGAGAGGATAGCGGTAACTGTAACCGGCGGTGAATCCTTCTCCCTCCTGGATGCTGCGGCAAAGGACTCTCAATCCCGTGAAAGCACATTGACATCTATCCCAGCCAATTTGCCCAACGCGGAACAAGTCGCAGCAGATGTATGGCAGGAACTCGAGAAGGAGACAACCAAGCCGGTGGTGCAGACCAATCTCCTGGGGCTGTGGCAGAGGGGACAACGAGTCCTAGGGGATGGGCATCCACTCGAGGACAAGGAGTTCTACCCACTCCGCAAAAATGCTCCATCACCACTCCCGCGATGGGATCTCATGCTCCACTCACGACTTTCTCTCGCATAAAAACAGGATTTCTGCAACCTGTTGGACGTATTCGCGGACATCTTTGCTGGGTCCACAGTTGATCGGGGGGCCATGGAGGCCTTCCACGTCATCTCTTCGGGGGACTCTGCACCCACAAAACAAAAGGTGCGGCGCATTCTTCCTGAACAAGAAAAGATCATCACAGAGGGGCTTGCGGAGCTCAAGGCGCAGGGGGTGATTGTCCTAATCGTCAGTCCCTGGCGTGCCAACTTGGTCATAGTGGGGAAGCCTGACGGGTCCAAGCGATTCTGTGTTGACTTCCGCGACCTCAACCGGGTAACCGAGGAGGACGCTTATCCCATGCCACTCATCTTCGATATAGAGGAGCGCCATTAGGGTCGCGGATGGTTCGCAAGACTTGACGTAAAGGCTGCCTTCCAAGCTGTTCCCATGCACCTGGACTCCATTGCCAAGATGGCGTTTATGACACCAGAAGGCCTATACGCGTTTACACGCATGCCCTTTGGACTCTGCAATGCCAGCGCGATATTTCAGCGGATCATGGACTCCACCCTCCGCGGAATTCCCAATGTCAGCAGCTACATTGACGACATTATAGTCGCGGCCCACACCTTCGAGGAGCTGTTCTCGTCTCTGGCCGCTGTCTTCGCTGCCCTCCGCACGGCCAACCTGAAACTCAAGGCAGCCAAGTGCTCTATTGGCGATGCGGTAATGGAGTTCCTTGGCTTCGTGATGAGTGCGGATAATCGCAAGACTGATCCAGAGAAGATCGCGGTGGTACAGGAATGGCGTCAGCCCACTTCCGCGGGGCAAGTCAATATCTTCCTTGGCTTTGTCTCCTTCTACCAGAAGTTTGTGCGTGACCACGCGCGCATCATCAAGCCGCTCGAGGAGTTGATGCACCAGGATGTGCCGTTCAAATGGACATCAAAATGCGCAGATGCCTGGAAGGAAATCAAGTGCCGCCTGGTTACCGCGCCCATGCTCGAGTTCCCCGACTTCAACCTCCCATTCTCCATCACCACTGATTGGTCGCGGGACGGGCTTGGCGCTATTCTATCCCAGACGGTGCACAAACCCACACAGAAGGTGATTGCCTATGCCAGTCGTGCCCTCACGGAAGGCGAGCGGAAATACCCGCCGGTGAAAGGCGAATGCTTAGCAGTCCTTTGGACACTCCAACACTTCCGCGACTACATAAAGAATGGCAAGCCCTTCACAGTTTTCACGGACCATCAGGCCCTCCAATGGCTCCTCACAACTCAAAACCATGAGGGCATCCTAGCCAAATGGGCGCTCATCCTGCAGGGCTACAACATGAAGATCAAGTACCAGCCTGCACTTGCCAACCGCAACGCGGATGCCCTGAGCCGGCTTCCGCGCCCTGGCAGGCCAGAGCCTGACCAGGCATCTCCAAACGCAGCGGAGGCACCTCCGAACACTGCGGAGCATATCCCTGATGTCGGGACACTACCTACAACCTCCGGAGCAGAGTGGCAAGGGAATTTGATGAGGAGGAGGAGGAGGTCGCCTTGCAGCTCCTGAATGAACTCGACCCCGCCGCGGAGCTGGCCGTCGCGGAGACCCTACCAGCCCTCTCCATGTCTAGCCTACAGCTTGCTCGCAGGTACAACCTCACCATGCGCGGTTGGACGTTGGAGGAAATCGCACCCCATCTTCCCCCATGACATGCACCCCGGTGAACCTCGCGACCGTCTGCTACTCCACCACAGACCTGCCCATTGAGCAACCCGCACTTTCATGCTCCCGCCACACTACTCCTAGACAACCGCAGTCCCCTCACTCTGGTGGACTTCCCCCTTCACTCCCCTGAGTCTGCAGACGGTCTCCGCGCCCTCTTCACCACTCATAATACCTCCCTTTCTCCTCTTGGCGTGCGCCTCTCATGCACGCGAGACAGCATGACCAGCACCCGCCTGCTATCCCGAAGCATCCTCCTCGCTCACGCTACCGTGCGCGGTGCCGGCGCACGTGCCTCACGCACCTGGGCTCCCGCGGCCCTCATCCCCGGACCACCCGCACCCTCCGAAGTCCACGTGGCTTGGTGTTACGTGTGGATATTTGGACGCAAGTTCGTGGCCATCGTGGACACCGGTGCCACCCATACCATGATTGCGCTCCGAATGGTCCGCTCGCTCCACATGCAGCACCTCATCCAGCCCACACGACTCCGCTTCTCCATCTCCACCGGGGAGATCGACGCACCGCTCGCATAGATCGCGGGCCTCCCCATGCGGGTGGCCAATGTACATGCGGCACAAACCGCTCAGGTTTGCGATGTCCGCACATAACACATCTTGCTCGCGGCGGACTGGCTCACGCCGCGCCAAGTAGATGTATTGATCAGCGCCGGCATTCTTAGTCTCATTTCAAGTTGAGGCATTCAATCGTTCACCCCGCTCTTAACCTCGCATCGACCATCTCCCCGCACGGCTCTCCCCACCTTTGACTCAACTCTCACCGGCACTCGACACACTCGACGGATAACGCGCAGCTGGGCTCTCGCCCACGGACCATCCGACATGGCACGCAATCAAGGCACGGGGTCCGTGCCTTCATCGCGGGGGGATGGATCCTCCCGACGGCAGCTATGCTGCCCTGCTCTCAACACGGGCATGGGGCAGCGGCTGGCACGCATACCAACACCACCAACGGGGACAGCGGCTGTACCGCGGCAGGGTCCCACGACAAGGACTGCGCCTATGATGACACCAGCACCACCCACAGCCGCAACAGGTGTGTCTCGACCTGGCTCGGTGACAAGAACACCACCAACACCGGTGACGGCCACTCGAGCAGCGGCTGCGGCCTCACCGCGGCCGAGCCCGGCCGCAAGTACGACATTGACACCGACCACAAGACCGGTAGCGGCAATCCCACCGCGGTGCAGTCCCACGGAACGCACACCAACACAGGTCACGCCGCCTGTGGCCAAATCTCTAGGCCAGTCGCAACAAGGCCCGGCCACAAGCATACCGACGCGGATCCTCAGACGCATGGAGCCAGTGGCAGGGGCAACGCAGGCAGCGGCAAGAACAACCGCTACACCAACACCAAGCCCGCGAGATGGGGCCCGGACCCTGATTACCCCACTCCCCTCCCCGGCTACGACGGCGCTCTCTCACTCGCCGCCGACCTCGCGCGGTAGCCCACCTCGGTAACCCGCACGTCCCCTGTTGGGCATAGGAACGGCGATGGAAGGGGCGAGAACATACCTCGAAGAAAGCTTGGGGGACAGCGGGGAGCAGCCCAAGGAAACCCTACTCCTTGAAGTAGTGAGCAGCGTCATGCTTCAGCTGCTGATAGAGATTCCGGAAGTGATCCGTGCGGAGGTTGAGGATTCACTGTTCGGCAAGATGTGGCAGGTGGTATTGAAGGGAGCAGCCACGGGGGTGCTAGCCCTCGGAGTGCAGGAGAGGCAGGTGCTCGTGCTGGAGACAGCAGGCGCACAGCGCCTTCTCTTGGCATTGCGAGACAGCCTGAGCATCAAACTTGGGGTGGCCAGTGACATGACAAGCGTCGCGAAACTATTGGTCACCGAGCGGGCAGACCCGTCACTGGAAGCCGCTCGAGTGTGGTGGAACAGGCTGCGGAATATCCAACGGAGCAGTCTAGAGAGACGGTACGTGCATCTGCTCCAAGAGAGGTCCAAAGCCCTCATCCTGTACCACGTGAGTGACCAGGCACCCGGATCGGCGGAGGATGCGCGGCGAAGATTCGCGGCAGACGAATGGAGGTGGGGATATTTGCTCAACCTCGTCTATGCCAGGTGGAGCGTTCAGTATCCGCAAGAGGAGAGATTGCGGCTTGCTGACACCCTAGTGCCTGAGGGACGCTAGATGGAAGCCATGGAAAAGTGTTGGACGCTGACGCTCCAGAATGGAATATGTACCAGGGTGGCGACAGCGGTTGCGGAAGCACAGTGGACCGTGGTTCGAGAAAAGGGACTGAGTCTCAAGCAAGAAGAGGTGTGACACTGGGCCAAGGAGGCAGCAAAAGTATGCCGAGAAGACAAGAGCAGGGGGGGTGGGGAGGTGGAGGAGGCCCGCGAATACACCCAGCCCTCCCCTCAGTTGCAGCATATGCAAGAACGTCTGCAGAAAGAATGGGAGGAGGAGGCAGCCGAGAGAGAGCGGGCGGCCGCAGAGGCCGCAATGATAGAGGCCTGATTGGCCAAGGAGCGGGAAGCGGCGGCTAAGGCACATACGAAAGCTGCGGAGGAACTCATAAGGGAAATCATGGGGGAAGCAGAAGCAGCGGCGGCAGCGGCAAAGGCAGAGGCAGTAGCAGCAGCAACAGCAGCGGCGGCAGCGGCAAAGGGAGAGGCAGTCGCAACAGCGGCAGCAGTGGCAACAGTACAAGAAAAAAAGGTAGCAGTAGCGGTAGCATAGGCAACGGCGGCAGCGACAGAGAAGGCAGCACGAGCAGCAGCCATGGACGCACAGGCAGCAACAGAAACACCGGCAACTGCGGAGGCGGCTGGAGTAGGAGCAAGTAGCGCAGCGCCATAGGCAGCAAAAGAAATGACAATAACTAGAGCCCCGGCGAGGCAGGCAGCAGCAAAAGGAGAAAAGAAGATGGGGAAGAGGTACAAAGTTGGTGCCAAGCGCCACCGCCCGGAGCCCTCCGATGGCTCCCTCCGGCGGAAGGCCCAACTTCAGGCCCGAGCGGCGGTAGTGGTGCGGAAAGCGGCAGCAATGCTGGGCCAGACCAGAACAACAGTACTGGCAGACACCAGCCGAAGTGAGGAGCTGGTGCAAACTCTCCCGGAGGAAACCACTCCTGCCCAAAAATGAAAGAGGAAGGCGGAAGAGGCAACGGCCATGGAGCCACGGAGAGATAAACAACCTCGTGCACATGAAGACCCCAGCCCTAGTCTAACCCCGGAGCAGTTAGCGCAAGCCGAGCGGGAGGCCGTGCAGGCAGCTGAGCTTATGATGGCGGTCTTTTGCAGACTTCAGATGCCAGCAGAGATGATGCCGGCATCATCGCGGCCTGTCTTGGGCGGAGCCGCTATAGCAGCCGCACGCAAGGGGGCAGAAAAGAGGGGACGCACAGAGAAAGAGGCGGCGGTGATGGTGGCTTCCGAAATCAGTGAGTTGCCGGGAGGCTCGGAAGAGGAACAGCCCATCACACGCAGCCAGGGGCTAATACGGGCCCCGGAAAATGCTTCCCAAAGAAAGGAGGAAGTGATTGAACTGCACCGCGCTGCTGGACGCGGTAGATGACCTAGCGGCCCCACTGAGAGAAGGCTACGAGACCAGTGGGATGAGGGCAAACTTCGAGCGGTTGGTATCCTTCGGCTTTTCCCTGCACCTGATTCCTGGGACAGGGAGCCGCCGGTTTATGATGAAGAAAACCGCAAGAACTTTGAGGCGATGAAAGCAGAGCAGGATGAGAGGCAAGCGCACGGATTGCCGGCACGAATGCCGAAGACAAAGCGAAAGCCGGGGGAAGCGGTGACAGAGAAAGCGGAGAGGAAGGGGCCCATGGAGATGCGTGACTGGCGGATCTGGCAGACCGCCCACATTCTTCTCTGTGCCAGCAGCAAGGAGCAACAGAAAGCGGAGGCACAGAAGGTGTACGCGGACCTCGGAGCACGGCTGGGCGTGGAATTCAACCGGATGAAAAAGGATGATCTAGCCTGTCTGTGTGAGCACTCTGCATGGGAGGACGGCCGCCTGTGGAGACTGACTCCGTGTGTCTTGTGGGTACCACCACCCACACTGCACAGGGCAGTTGTGGAGGCCTACCACCGCCATCACCACACTGGTGCGCAGGTGCTAAAGGATTGCCTGACACCTATCATTCACGTACCGAACCTGGCAGCTCTCATTAAGGAGGTAGTACAGCACTGCGCCCCCTGCAAACGAGCACGGAAAACCACGCCGCGGGACCAACCATTGTTCCAGCCTTCTCCTATCGGCAAACCGCTGGAGAAGATTATCATCGACTTCCACGGCCCCCGCACGTACCGCGACCAAGGGAATCGGTATTGGATTGCAGCGGTGGACCACTTCACGAAGTACCTCTGGGTCCGCGCCGTGCCCAACAAAAGCTCAGCCACCGCGGCCAGGTTCATCTGCAAGGAAATCTTTTACTGTTTTGGTGGGTGCAGCGTGGTGCACAACGACAACGGCACAGAGTTCATGGAGGCCTTCAGGGATGAGCTGGAAGAGTGGGGGGTCCGCCACATACACTCCGGACGGTACAGACCAGAGTCCCAGGGGCAAGTGGAGCGGGTGCACGAAATACTGGAGAGAGAAATGGCCACCGTGGAGGGTAGCAGCTGGGGAGAGAAGCTGAAGAAGATGGCGCAATTCATCAACACAACACTCAGCCGAGCAACCTCCTTCTCACCCTACATGCTACTCTTCGGACAACCACCGCGGGCGGCGATGGGCATGCCCCTGAAGTCGCTGAGGCTACCACTTTCTCCGGAGGAACAAGATAAACTTTCGGAGGAAGAGAAGGACAAGGAGGTCGCGAAACGGTTCCACGAGCGCTGTTAGCAGACAAAGGCCATGCGGGCGGAGGCGCGGTTGAGGGGTTCGGTCGCTGCCTGGCGCGGATGTGATGCGGCCAACCGACAATTGAACCATGGGCGCATCAAGGAGGGCCACTTGGTGTATCTCCGCCCCTTCCCCACTGCGAGGCGAGAGGCAGGGGAGCCGCAGGAGGTGTACCGAGTGGCTAGCGTTGAGGCTGGGTAAGTGTGGCTGGAAGGACCGGAAGGGTTCAGCGACCGCAGCTACCCGGCCATGGAATTTGTGCTGCTACCTCCAGCATGGCAAACGCACGTCCCCGGGACGGGAGGTCGCCTACCGCCTCTGGGACAGCGAAAGGGCTTACGGGGATGGAGAGCGGAGGAGGTGCTGGACGCCTGCAAGAGGCAGGTGTCGTAGCAAGAGCAAGAATGGAGCCAAGAACAAGAGGAGATTGAGGAGGAGGAGTCCGATGTCCGTGAACTAGCCGCGGAGGAGGTGAGGAAGGAACAACGGCGCAAGCCGCTACGGCGGGAGTAACAGCAGGAGAAGCAGGAGGAAAGACGGCAAGAGCAGAGAGAGCGGCAGGACCACAAAAAGGAGGCTGAAGGTAGGCTTGGGCCACAGCTCAAGCAAGCCTCAGTGGAAGCAGCTCAGCGGCAATCCTAGAAAGCACCACCGCGGATGAGGGTGCCGATGAGCCCTAAGGCCCTCGCTGACTACAATGGCCCGTGTGTGTGGTGCGGAGAAGATCTCCCTACCGAACCACTCCTAAAGGTGGTGTGCCGGGTGTGCGGGAATCGAGCGCATCAGTACGTCGGCGGAGCCTCCAAGACTTGCATCGGACGAAATCGCACCTGCCTGCAGTGTCTGAAGGAGGTTATCAAACTGGAGGTCGTGAAGAAGAAGGACGAGGAAGAGGGAGCAGGACCCGGCGCTGGGGGAGCACCACCCCACGGAAGGTGGGATCCAGAAGAGGAAGAGGAGGAACAAGAGTAGGAAGAAGAAGAAGGGCCCCAAGAGCAAAGGAGAGGTCCGCGCTTCGTTTCTCGGGCAACGATGAGGCAGTGGCAAGCGGAGGGACGGGTCGCGGCAGAGGAAAGAAGGAGGAAGGAACTAGAAGAAAAGAAATGCGCTCAATGCGGCCAGTGGTGGGGAGTGGTAGTGCAGGACTGTGGCGGATGCCTCTATAAGATCTGCACTGGTTGCCTGGCACCACCTCGTGATAGGCGCGGAGGGCAAAGCGGGGCTGCGGTATGCAGAAGGTGCAGGGAGGAAGTCCAGAAGCAGTGAGGCATTTGCAAGACATCGCGAGTGAATGAGGAAGAAAAAGAGAAAGAATCCGAGGAAGAGGAGGGACCGGGAATGGAAGGGCACCAATCCGCAGCATGTCCCACATGCCTCAAAACGGTGCAAGATGGGGAAAGTGTGTTATCTGCACGAGATCCGCGCACCACGAATGCCTGGTGGCGGGCAACTGTGCATGGAAGGGCCAATGTCACCAATGCGTGGGCAATGAGCTTCTTCAGGTAGACTGCTACCTCAGCTTCATCGCGGAGACCGGAGAACCTGCTGCCGCAGCCTGCCACAAGGAGATGGCGGAGTTCGGTAAGGGATGTGGCATGTGCTTGAAGATGTGCCATCTGCGATGCGGCAAGAGGGACAAGGAAGGAGTGTGGACATGTCACCAATGCTTGGCTCGGCCCAGAAAAGAAGATTGGGGTGCCGAAAACTCCGGGCTGCATTGCTGTGGAGAAGGATGTATGGGGATCGTCACAGGGACGGCATACCACTGTGAGCACTGCGGGGGATGGGCTCACGCGCAGTGTGCCACATAGGTGGGAAGGAATGAGGAAGGGCACATGGTGTACCGCTGCACCAGTTTTAGGACATATGAACGGATCGTGCATTGTGCCACCTGCAAAAGAAGATTGGGTGCGGAGGACATCATTGCAAGAGCCCGATGCGAGGGGTGCCAACTGTATGTACATCAGGAGTGTTCTGCGAGATATCAACGAGAGGGCGGAGATGTGGAGACGTACTGCCGTCCTTGCCAGCTACGGCAGCGGCCGGGTCCCCCAGGAAAGTTCACACGCCTGTTGCGCTAAGGAGACTCTAGGACAGAGTCTTGAAAAGGGGGGGTTGGAGGCATTTGTGTCAGGCGGGGATCTACCGCATCTCTGCTGAGGAGAAGAGGGATCCGTAGAGGGAAAATCGCCGCAACCCTTGGATCCGCGGAACGTGGCGTATGTGACTAGAGAACCGTGGGGGAGGAGTAAGCAAAAGATGTGGAGCACTAGAAAACGCGCAAGATATGCTGGCTTCCGCCACGAGATGGCGGTAGAGCGTGGGGTGGCGCGGAATCGAGCAGCAGTGAAGGAAAAGAGGCGGGAAAAGTTGATGCCAGGAAGCAGAACTGACAATGATCTTCCTACGGCTGTTGGAAGCAATGGCCGCAGAGAAGCCAATAAGGGGGCGACAGTAGGGTGAGAATCCGCGGTGGAAAGAGAACGTGTGCCGAGCTGCAAAGAAGCCGGGGTGAAGCAGGAGTGTCGGACGTGCAAGGGCACACGTCCACAAAACTAGACGTCAGGAAGAGGGCGGCAGGAGCTCGGCCAATGAGAGACTAGGGTCTGCGGCGGTGATCAAGGAAGAAGAAGACCGGGAGGACCCACTGCGTGAAGACAAAGATTAAAGGAAGAACACAAGACCGCGCGCACCCAAGCCACGGAGTAAAGGAAGAAGCAGTAGTAGAACAGAGAGATGTAGAAGTAGTTAAGAGTGTGTGTGTTCAAGGACGAGATCCGCGGTGCGCTACGCGCACCGCGTGGAGTCCAAGATAGGGGAAGAGTGTGGTAGGAGTCTTAGAGTGTTGTGAAGTCCAGACTTGCTCAGAATCTGATTGCTACCTGCCGTCTGATTGATCCGCGCAAGTGTCAGTTTGGTTACACTCCGCTTCCCCTTCTAAGATCCGCAGCTGTTAGAGGAGCACTTGGGTTGCTCTCCGGGGAGGCATTCCACGGAGGACGAATACTTCCCCTTTGAGTGTGTGCGAGGCAAACTGCTCAATCTGCTCCCAACCCTGGATTCAACAAGGATTCCGCCTAGTAGTGTCACCACCAGGGAGCGCAAGTTGGATGAAGGGTGCTGCCGGTGACTCTGCGGCTTTGCGCATGGCCATGGAACAGGGTTTCGCGGGCGTAGGAGTCAGAGGCCACGAGGTGGCAGACTCTCGTGCCGGCAAGGAGCGAGCCGCGGAGCACTACCCACGAGCTGGACCCTGAGAACGTGAAGCATCCGCTGAAGACCAAGAGAAGTAGCGGAGGCGCAGCAAGCGGCTGCTGTCCAGAACCGCGGAACGGCATAGTCGCGGAGCAGACCAGACGCGGAATGAGAGAGCGCGGAAGGAACATCGTGAGCGGAAAAATTGGGGGTCTCATATGTGCGTACTTGTGTGTGTGTGTGAGTGTGTGTAAGTGGGTGTAAGTGCGTGTAAGTGTGTGTAAGTCTGTGTAAGTGCGTGTAAGTATGTGTAAGTACGTGTAAGTGTGTATAAGTGCATGTAAGTGTGTGTACGTGCGTGTAAGTACGTGTAAGTGTGTGTATGCGGATGTAAGTGCGTGTAAGTGCGTGTAAGTGTGTGTAAGAATGTGTAAGTGCGTACAAGGGCATGTAAGTGCGGGTAAGTGCGTGTGAATGTGTGCAAATACGTGTAAGTGGGTGTATGTTTGTGGAAGTGTGTGTGAGTGCGTGTAAGTGTGTGTAAGTGCATGTAAGTGTGTGTAAATGCGTGTAAGTATGTGTAAGTGTGTGTATGTGCGTGTCAGTACGTGTAAGCACGTGTAAGTGTATGTAAATGTGTGTGAGTGTGTCTAATTGCATGTGAGTACGTGCGAGTGTGTCTAAGTGTGTGTAAGTGCGTGTAAGTGCGTGTAAGTGCGCGTAAGTGCGCGTAAGTACGCGTGAGCACGTGTAAGTGCGTGTGAGTGCGCGTACGTGCGTGTGAGTGCATGTAAGTGCGTGTGAGAGTGTATAAGTGTGTGTAAGCGTGTGTGAGTATGTGTGAGTATGTATGAGTGTGTGTAGGTGTGTGTAAGCATGTGTATGTTCGTGTAAGTACGTGTGAGTGCGTTTAAGTACATGTAAGTGCAGGTAAGTGCGTGTAAGTGTGTGTAAGTGTGTGTAATTACGTGTGAGTACATATAAGTGCATGCAAGTACGTGGAAGTGTGTGTAAGTGCATGTAAGTACGTGTAAGTGCATGTAAATATGTGGAAGTGTGTGTAGGTGTGTGTAAGTGCATTTAAGTGCATCTAGGTGTGTGTAAATGTGTGTGAGTGCGTATAAGTGCATGTGAGTGTGCGTAAGTGCGTGTGAGTGCATGTAAGTACATGTAAGTGCGTGTAGATGCGTGTTAGTACGTGTAAGTACGTGTAAGTGTGTGTATGTGCGTGTAAGTGCGTGTAAGTGTGTGTATGTGTGTGTAAGAGCGTGTAAGTGTGTGTAAGTGTGTGTATGTGCGGATAAGTACATGAGAGTACGTGTAAGTGTGTGTAAGTGCGTGTAAGTTCATGTAAACGTGTGTGGGTGCATGTAAGTGCGTGTAAGTGCGTGTAAGTACATGTAATTGTGTGTAAGTACTTGTAAGGGCGTGTAAGTGCGTGCAAATGCGTGTGAGTACGTGTAAGTGTGTGTGAGTGTGTGTAAGTGTGTCTAAGTATGTGTAAGTGAATGTAAGTGTGTGTAAATGTGTGTGAGTGTGTGTAAGTACATGTGAGTACGTATAAGTACGTGTGAGTACGTGTAAGTGTGTGTAAGTGCGTGTAAGTGCGTGTAAGTATGTGTGTGTGCGTGTGAGTGCGTGTGAGTGTGTGTAAGTACATGTAAGCACGTGTATGTCTGTGTAAGTGTGTGCGAGCTTTTGTAAGTGCGTATAAGTGTGTATGAATGTGTGTAAGTGCGTGTAAGTATATGTAAGTGTGTGTAAGTGCGTGTAAGTCCGTGTAGATGCGTGTAAGTGCTTGTACGTGTGTGTAAGTGTGTGTAAGTGCGTGTCAGTCCGTGCAAGTGCGTGTAAGTGCGTGTGAGTTTGTGTGAGTGCGTGGAAGTACGTGTAAGTACGTGTACATGTGTGGTAATGCGTGTAAGTGCATGAAAGTGTATGTAAGTGCGTGAAAGTGTGTGTGAGTGTGTGTGAGTACGTGTAAGTGTATGTAAGTGAGTGTAACTGCATGTAAGTGTGTGTGAGTATGTGTACGTGCGTTTAAGTGCAACTAAGTGCGTGTAAGTCTGTGTAAGTGTGTGTAAGTGCATGTAAGTGCGTGTAAGTGTGTGTGAGTGTATGTAAGTGTATTCAAATGCGTGTGAGTGTGTGTAAGTGTGTGTGAGTGCATGTGAGTGCATGTAAGTGTGTGTAAGTATGTGTAAGTGTGTGTAAGTGTGTGTAAGTACGTGTAAGTGTGTGTAAGTGCATGTAAGTGCGTTTGAGTGCATGTAAGTGCGCGTTAGTGCATGTAAGTGCACGTAAGTGCGTGTAAGTGTAGGTAAGTGCGTGTAAGTACGTGTAAGAGCGTCTAAGTATGTGTAAGTGTGTGTAAGTGCGTGTAAGTGCATGTATGTGCGTGGAAGTGCGTGTAAGTGTGTGTAAGTATGTGTAAGTGCGTGTAAATGTGTATGAGTGCATGTAAGTGCGTGCGAGTGCGTATAGGTGCGTGTGAGTACGTGTAANTGTGTGAGTGTATGTAAGTGTATTCAAATGCGTGTGAGTGTGTGTAAGTGTGTGTGAGTGCATGTGAGTGCATGTAAGTGTGTGTAAGTATGTGTAAGTGTGTGTAAGTGTGTGTAAGTACGTGTAAGTGTGTGTAAGTGCATGTAAGTGCGTGTGAGTGCATGTAAGTGCGCGTTAGTGCATGTAAGTGCACGTAAGTGCGTGTAAGTGTAGGTAAGTGCGTGTAAGTACGTGTAAGAGCGTCTAAGTATGTGTAAGTGTGTGTAAGTGCGTGTAAGTGCATGTAAGTGCGCGTTAGTGCATGTAAGTGCACGTAAGTGCGTGTAAGTGTAGGTAAGTGCGTGTAAGTACGTGTAAGAGCGTCTAAGTATGTGTAAGTGTGTGTAAGTGCGTGTAAGTGCATGTATGTGCGTGGAAGTGCGTGTAAGTGTGTGTAAGTATGTGTAAGTGCGTGTAAATGTGTATGAGTGCATGTAAGTGCGTGCGAGTGCGTATAGGTGCGTGTGAGTACGTGTAAGTTCATGTAAGTACGTGTAAGTACATGTAAGTGCGTGTGAGTGTGTGTGTGTGCGTGTAAGTGCATGTAGGTGCGTGTAAGCGATTTAAGTGCATGTAAGTGTGTGTATGTGCATGTAAGTGCGTATAAGTGTGTGAAAATGTGTGGAAGTGCGTGTAAGTGATGCAAGTACGTGTAAGTGCGGGTAAGTGCGTGTGAGTACATGCAAGTGTGTTAAAGTGCGTGTATGTTTGTGTATGTGTGTTTGAGTGTGTGTAAGTGCATGTTAGTGTGTGTAAGTACGTGTAACTGTATGTAATGGTGTGTAAGTGCATATAAGTATGTGTATGTACGTGTAAGTGCATGTAAGTTCGTTTAAGTGTGTGTAAATATGTGAGTGCGTGTAAGTGCATGTGACTGCGTGTGAGTATGTCTAAGTGCGTGTACGTGCGTGTACATGTGTGTTAGTGCGTGTAAGTGCGTGTGAATGTGTGTAAGTACGTGTGAGTGCGTGTAAGTGTGTGTTATTCCGTGTAAGTATGTGTAAGTGCGTGTAAGTACGTGTAAGTGTTTGTAAGTGTGTCTAAGTGCGTGTAAGTACGTGAAGGCGCGTGTGAGTACGTGTAAATGCATGTGAGTTTCTGTAAGTACGTGTGAGTGCGTTTGAGTTCATGTAAGTGCATGTAAGTGCGTGTAAGTACGTGTGAGTGCGGTTGAGTGTGTGTGAGTAAGTGTAAGTGCGTGTAAGTACTTGTAAGTCCGTGTAAGTGCGTGTGAGTGAGTATAAGTGTGTGTAAGTGCGTGTACGTGTGTGTAAGTGCATGTAAGTACATGTAAGTGCGTGTAAGTATATGTTCATGTGTGTGAGTGTGTGTAAGTGTGTGTGAGTGCGTATAAGTATGTTTGAGTGCGTGTAAATGCGTGTAAGTACATGTAAGTGCCTGTAAGTGTGTGTGAGTGTGTGTAAGTGTGTGTAAATGCGTTTGAGTGTGTGTAAGTGCGTGTGAGTGCGTGTAAGTGTGTCTAAGTATGTGTAAGTGGGTGTACATGCATGTGAGGATGTGTAAATGTGTATGAGTGTGTGTAAGTGCGTGTGAGTGCGTGTAATTGTGAGTAAGTCTGTGTAAGTGCGTGTAAACGCGTGTAAGTACGTGTAAGTGTGTATAAGTCGTGTCAGTGCATGTACGTGCATTTAAATGCATATGAGTGTGTGTATCTGCGTGTGAGTACGTGTAAGTTTAAGTGCGTGTAAGTACGTGTAAGTGTGTAAGTGCGTGTGAGTGTGTGTGAGTGTGCATAAGTGCGTGTAAGTGTGTGTAAGTCCGTATAAGTGCGTGTAAGTGCTTGTTAGTATGCATAAGTGTGTGTAAGTGCATGTAAGTCCATGTAAGTGCGTGTAAGTGTGTGTGAGGGCGTGTGAGTGCGTGTGATTGCGTGTAAGTGTGTACAAGTGTA
Source organism: Penium margaritaceum (assembly GCA_023375785.1). Taxonomy (NCBI): domain Eukaryota; kingdom Viridiplantae; phylum Streptophyta; class Zygnematophyceae; order Desmidiales; family Peniaceae; genus Penium; species Penium margaritaceum. The sequence continues at coordinate 70,243 of SZWC01006244.1, forward strand.
CGTAAGTCCGTATAAGTATGTGTAAGTATGCCCAAGTGCGTGTAAGTGCGTGTGAGTGCATGTAAGTGCGTTCAAGTGCGTGTAAGTGCGTGTAAGTGCGTGTGAGTGTGTGTGAGTGTATTTAAGTGCGTGTAAGTCTGTGTAAGTCCGTGTAAGTGCATGTAAGTACGTGTAAGTGTGTGTGAGTGTGTGTAAATGCGTGTGAGTACGTGTAAGTGTGTGTAAGCACGTGTAAGAATGGGTAAATGCGTGTAAGTACGTCTAAGTGCGTGTGAGTGCGTGTGAGTGCGTGGAAGTGTGTGTAAGTTTGCATAAGCATGTGCAAGTGCGTGTAAGTGTGTGTAAGTGTGTGTAAGTACGTGAAAGCACGTGTGAGTGTGTGTAAGTGCGTGTAAGTGTGTGTAAGTGTGTGTAAGTGCAGGTAAGTACACGTAAGTGCCTGTACATGTGTGTGAGCGCGTGTAAGTACGTGTGAGTCCGTGTAAGTGTGTATAAGTCCGTGTAAGTGCGTGTAAGTGCATGTAAGTGCGCGTAAGTGTGTCAAAGGTGCGTGCAAGTGCGTGTAAGTGCGTGTAAATGCGTATGAGTGCGTGTAGCTGCGTGTGAGTATGTGAAGTGCGTGTAAGTTTATGTAAGTTTGTGTAAGTACGTGTATGTGTGTGTATGTGCGTATAAGTGCGTGTAAGTGCGTGTGAGTGTCTGTGAGGGTGTGCAAGTATGTGCAAGTATGTGTAAGTCCGTGTAAGTGCGTGTGAATATGCGCAAGTGCGTGTAAGTGCGTGTAAGTGCATGTAAGTGCATGTAAGTGTGTGCAAGTGTGCGTAAGGGCATGTAAGTGTGTGTGAGTGTGTGTAAGTGTGTGTAAGTGTGTTTAAGTGCGTGTAAGTCCGTGTAAGTCCGTGTAAGTGCATGTAAGTATGTGTAAGAGCGTGTGAGTCTGTGTAAGTGCGTGTGAGTGCGTGTAAGTGTGTGTAAACGTGTGTAAGAGTGGGTAAATGCGTGTAAGTACGTATAAGTGCACATGAGTGCGTGTGAGTGTGTGAAAGTGCGTGTATGTGCCTATACGTATGTCCAAGTGCGTGTAAGTGTGTGTAAGTGCATGTTAGTGTCTGAAAGTATGTATGAGTGTGTGTAAGTGCGTGTAAGCATGTGCAAGTGTGTGTAAGTGCATGTAAGTATAAGTAAGTGCGTGTGAATGTGTCTGAGTGCGTGTAAGTGTGTGTGAGTGCATGTAAGTGCCTATGAGTGCGTGTAAGTGCATGTAAGTGCGTGTAAGTGCGTGTGAGTACCTTTGAGTGCGTGTGAGCAAGGCCAAGACAACTGGACCAAGCCGAAGACAACTAGAGCAAGCCCAAGACAACTGGGGCAAACCCGAAACAACTGGAGCAAACCTAAGACAACCGGTCCAAGGCCAACAAAACTGGAGCAATCCCAAGACAATTGGAGGAAGGCCAAGACAACTTGAGCAAGCCAAAGAAAACCGAAGCAAGGCCAAGACAATGGGAGCAAGCCCAAGACACCTGGAGCAAGTCAAAAACAACTGGAGCAAGGCCAAGACAACTGGAGCAAAGCCAAGACAGCTGGAGCAAGCATAAAACACCTGGAGTAAGCCCAAAACAACTGGAGCAAGGCCAATAATAATGGATGAAGGCCAAGACAACTGGAGCAAGCCCAAGACAACTGGAGCAAGCCAAAAACAACTGGAGCAATTACATAACAGCAAGAGCAAGGATAAGACAACTGGAGAAAGCCAAAGAGAAGTGGAGTAAGCCAAAGTGAGCTGGAGCAAGGCGAAGACAACTGGAGCAAGCCCAAGACAACTGGAGCAAGCTTGATACAACTAGAGCAAGGCCAAGACAACTTGAGCAAGCCGAGGACAAATGGAGGAAGCCCAACATAGCTCAAGCAAGCCCAAGACAACAAGAGAAAGCCCAAGACAAGTGGACCAAGCCCAAGACAACTGGAGCAAGGTCAAGACAACTAGAGCAAGGCTAAGACAACTGGAGCAAGCTCAAGATGACTGAAGCAAGCCCAAGAGAACTGGAGCAAGCCCAAGACAACTTGGGCAAGCCCAAGACAACTGGAGCAAGCCTTAGACAACTAGAGCAAGGCCAAGGCAACTGGAGCAATGCCAAGGAACCTGGAGAAAGCCCAAGATAACTGGAGCAAGCCCAAGAAAACCAGAGCATGGCCAAGCTAACGGGAGCAAGCCCAGGACAACTGGAGCAATGCCAAAACAACTGCAGCAAGCCCAAGACAACTAGAGCAAGCCCAAAACAACCGGAGCAAGCCCAAGACAACTAGAGCAAGGCCAAGACATCTGGAGCAAGCCCAAGACAACTGGCGCAAGGCCAAGCCAATGCGGGCAAGCTTAAGACAGCTGGAGCAAGGCCAAGATAGCTGGAGCAGGTCCAAGAGAAGTGGAGCAAGAAAACGACACCTGGAACAATCCCAAAACAATTGAAACAAGGCCAAGACAACTGGAGGAAGCCGAAGACACGTAGAGCAAGTACAATAGAGCTGGAGCAAGGCTGAGACAACTGGAGCAAGCCAAAAAAAACTGGAGCAAGCCAAAAAGAACTGCAGCAAGGCCAAGAAAACTGGAGCAAGCCCAAGACAACTGGAGCAAGCCTGATACAACAGGAGCAAGCCCAAGAGAACTAAAGCAATCCCAAGAGAACTGGAGCAAGCGTAAGACAACTGGGGCAAGCCCAAGACAACTAAAGCAAGCAGAAGACAACTGGGGAAAGTCTAAGGCAACAGGAGCAAGCCCGAGACAACTGAAGCAAGCCCAATGCAACTGGGGCAAGCCCAAGACAACTGGAGCAAGCCTAAGACAACTGGAGCAAGGCCAACAAAACTGGAGAAAGTCCAGGACAATGGGGAAAGCCCAAGACAACGGGAGCAAGCCCAGTAAAAAAGGAGCAAGGCCAAGACACCTGGAGCAAGACCAAAACACCTGGAGCAAGCCCAGAACAACAGGAGCAAAGCCAAGACAACTAGAGCAAGCCCAAGACAACTGGAGCAAGCTCAAGACTACTGGACCAAGCCCAAGACAACTGGAGCAAGCCCAAGACAACTGGAGAAAGCCTTAGACAACTGGAGCAAGGCCAAGTCAACTCGAGCAAGTCCAGGACAATTGGAGCAAGGCCAAGAGAACTGAAGCAAGTCCAATACTACTAGACCAAGCCTGATACAACAGGGGCAAGGCCAAGACAACTAGAGCAAACCCAAGCCAACTGGAGCAAGCCCAATACACAAGGAGCAAGCCCAAAAAAACTGGAGCAAGCCCAACACAAGTTGACCTAGCCTAAGACAACTGGAGCAAGGCTGAGACAACTGGAGCAAGGCCAAGACAAGTAGAGCAAGTCCAAGGGAAGTGGAGCAAGCTCAAGACAACTGGAGCGATTTCAAGACAACTGGAGCAGGGCCAAAACAACTAAAGCAAGCCCAAGACAACTGGAGCAGGCCCAAGACAATTGGAGCAAGGCCAAGACCACTGGAGCAAGGCCAAGAAAACTGGAGCAAGACCAAGAAAACTGGAGCAAGTCCAAAACAACTAGAGCAGGCCCAAGACAGCTGGAGCAAGGCCAAGATAAGTGGAGGAAGGCCAAGACAACTGGAGCAGGCCCAAGACAACTGGAGCAGGCCCAAGACAACTGGAGCAAGACCAAGATAGCTGGAGCAAGCCCAAGACAAATACAGCAAGGCCACGACAACTGGAGCAAGCCGAGGACAACTGGAGCACGCTTAAGACAATTGGGACAAGTGCAAGACAACTAGAGCAAGCGTAAGACAATTGGAGCAGGGCCAAGAAAACTGGAGCAAGGCCAAGAGAACTTGAGCAAGTCAGGGACACCTGAAGCAAGCCCAGAAAATTGGAGCAAGGCCAAGACAACTGGAGCAAGGCCAAGAAAACTGGAGCCAGCCCAAGACACCTGGAGCCATTCCAAGACAACTGGAGCAAGGCCAAGACAACTAGAGAAATCCCAGGACAAGTGGAGAAAGCACAAGACAACAAGAGCAAGCCTAGGACAACCGGAACAAGTCAAAGACAAGTGGATAAGCCAACTAGAGAGAGCCCAAGACAAATGGAGCAAGACCAAAAAAACTGGAGCAAGGCCAAGAGGATTTGAGCAAGCTGAAGATAACACAGTTAATCCCCAAACAAGTGGAGCAAGTCCAAGACAACTGAAGCAAGGCCAAGACAACTGGGGCAAACCCAAGATGACTAGAGCAAGCTTAAGAAAACTGGAGCAAGGCCAACACAAGTGGAGCAAGTCCAAGACATCTGGAGCAAGCCCAAGACAATTGGAGCAAGCCCAAGACAACTGGAGCAAACCCAAGACAGCTGGTGTAGGGCCAAGACAACTAGAGCAAGGCCAAGACAATAGGAGCAAGGCCAAGATAACTGGAGCAAGTCCAAGACAGCTGGAGCAAGCCCAAGACAACTGGAGCAACGCCAAGACAACTGGAGCAAGCCCAAGACAACTAGAGCAAGGCCAAGACAACCAGGGCAAGCCCAATACAACTGGAGCAAATCTAAGACAACTGGAGCAAGGCCAAGACAACTGGAGCAAGCCCAAGATAACTGGAGCAAGCCCAAGACAGCTGGAGCAAGCCCAAGAAAACTGCAGCAATGCCAAAACAACTCGAACAAGCTTAAGACACCTGGAGCAAGCCCAAAACAACTAGAGTAAGGCCACGACAACTTGAGCAAGGCCATGACAACTGGAGCAAGCCCAAGACAACTACAGCAAGCCCAAGAACTTTGGAGCAAGTCCAATACAACTGGAGCAAGGCCAAGACAACTGGAGCAGGCCGAATACAACTGGAGCAAGCCCAAGACAACGGTAGCAAGCCAAGACAAATGGAGCAAGACCAAGAAAACTGGACCAAGCCCAAGTCAACTGGAGCAAGGCCAAGACAATAGGAGCAAGCCCAAGACAATTGTAGCAATCCCAAGACAACTGGAGCAGGCCAAAGACAACAGAAGCAAGGCCAAGACAACTGGAGCAAGCCCAAGGCAATTGGGGCAAGCCCACGACAACTGGAGCAAGCCCAAGACAACTGGAGCACAGCCAGGTCAACTGAAGCAAGCCCAAGACAACTGGAGCAAGCCCAAGACAACTGGAGCAAGCCCAAGACAACTAGAGCAATGCCAAGACAACTAGAGCAAGGCCAGGAATACAGGAGCAAGCACAGGACAACTGGAGCAAGCTCAAGACAACTAGAGCAGGCCAAGACAACTGGAGTAAGCCCAAGACAACTAGAGGAAGCCGAAGACAACAAGGGCAAGACCGAGATAACTTGAGCAAGCCACAGACAACTAGAGCAAGGCAAAGAGAACTGGAGCAAGCCCAAGACAACTCGAGCATACCCAAGACAACTCGAGCAAGCCTAGGAAAACTGGAGCAAGGCCAAGAGAACTGGAGCAAGCCCAAGACAACTATAGCAAGCCCAAGACAAGTGGAGCAAGTCCTAGAAAGTGGAGCAAGGCTAAGACAGCTGGAGCAAGCCAAAGACAACTGGAGCAGGCCAGAGATAACTAGAGCAAGGCCAAGGCAACTGGAGCAAGCCCAAGATAACTGGAGCAAGCTTGATACAACTGGAGCAAGGCCAAGATAAATAGAGCAAGCCCAAGACAACTGGAGCAAGCCCCAGACAAGTGTTGCAAGCATAAGACAACTGGAGCAAGCCCAAGACAAGTGGACCAAGCCAAAGACAACTGGAGCAAGCCAAAGATAACTGGAGCAACGCCAAGACAACTAGAGCAAGCACAAGACAACTGGAGCAAGCCTGATACAACTGAAGCAAGGCCAAGACAACTGGAGCAAGCCCAAGATAACTGGAGCAAGCCCAAGACACAAGGAGCAAGCCCAAGAAAACTGGAGCGAGGTCGAGAAAAGCTTGTTGGAATATAGTTTTTTGTGTACCAATGGACAAAAGGATAAAGCCGGCCGAGGCCAAGGGAGGCATGCCTTCCGTGACCCTTAGCCGCACCTACTCTAATCCTATCCTCTACCCCTGACCCACCCTGTGACTCGCTCCGGCGTTAGACAAAGGAGCTTATCCCTCTGCCACCCTTTACCAGCCACGGGTTCTTTGATGACTTTAGTCATGCTACAGACTCTGGTACATGCAGGATGTATTCTTCAAATCATTGCACCATTGAGGCCAGTGACTCTGATAACGACTGGATGGAGCGAGAGAGTCCAGCCAGTCGGCGTGGCATAACGCGAGCGCAATGCCCGACAGGATCATCGCGGACCCAGTGTTTGCAGGTAGTAAACAAGTGCCAGCTGGACAACCGACAGGGTCAATCCTGACCGGCTACCGATGGTATTGAATATTAGATCTCCTGCCGTCTGGGTAGACCGCTACCGACGCGCCGACCGAGTCAACGCGTGAAGGACCAAAGCACTATTCTGTGCAGACTTGCTGTAGCATTTCTTTAACTTTGTACGTAGGTTCCTTTTTCTACTCAAGATAATATTCTGCTCTCTGGTGTTACTGGCGAAGCTCTGGTGTCACCTTTATTACAAGTGTGATTGGTTTCTATTCCGAGCTTCGTGATTTACTTGTTTACTTGTAACTGGTATTGTCAACATTTAAGATACGTTCTCAGACAGCATATCAAGATTCTTATCTACAACATGTGGTATCAGAGCACGTGTGCCATTGAGAGCTTCATTTGAAGATGACTAGCTTCTGTTTGAGAGCAGGACACTAGCTTGAGCCTAGGAAAGATCAACATCTCCGAATCAAACTGCAGCAACGAAACATGGCTATAACAGGAGGGGGAACCGTGGCTGATCACTTCAAGGTCGCAGTATTTGATGGCAACAAATGCCATGAATTTTGAGTTCAACATGAGGATGGTCTTCCTAGCCAAAGGACTATGGGGAGTCGTTTTTTATCATCAGACAGAAGCAATTGCACCAAATGCTTCAGCAGACAAGAAAACACTATGGCAACAACGAGAGTAGCAGGCCTCTGCTCTCCTTGCCATGCGAGTTTCAGAACGGCTAAAATTTCTCATCCGTGATGGAAATCCAGATCTTAACCCCACGATTTCTTGGAAGAAGCTTCAAGATCGCTACAACAAAATCAGTGATCAGGAGAAGATGACACTTCTCAATGAGTTCTATTCGCTACGCATGGAGGACGGCACGAAGATTGATGATCACATGGCACACCTCAAGGCTCTCGTTGACACGATTGCCTCTATGGGACAAGTGATCCCTGAAAGTCAAGTGGTCCACAAACCACTCGACAGCCTTCCAGAATGATTCAACCGTACGGTTGAACAACTCTTGGTGTCGTAGGAACAAGGCCTTGCTTTGGACAAGCAGATTCAGGATCAAACCCTGCATATTCATCAGCAAGAAACAAGTTTGCGACTACTTGAAAACAATGCTGGAGGCGGACAAGGAGGAGGAGTTCAAGCAGCAAATGAAGGCGGTCAACTAGTACTGGAACAAGTTGTACCCATTTCATCTTTCACCCCGACACTCGAAAACGTTTGTGAATCCATTCTTAGAGCAGAAGAAAAATACATTCGTGACAACGGACGTCATGAATCAGCTATGTATTCCAGATTTCAACAAAAGGGGCACAGCCGCCAGCTTTATCAAGGAAACCACAACAGACATGGAGGCAGTGGGTATGGTTAAAGACACCTAGCCTCTATGAGTTCCCTTGCCATCCAAAGACAGCATCAACAGCATCCGCACCAGCATCAGTTACCACCACAACACCGACAACAGACTGGACCCTTTGGATCTCCAGGCACCAAGGCCATGACTCATGTACGATGCTGGAATTGTGGGAACTTTGCCCCCACCTATCAGGTGCCCGTGACAGGTGCCCCGCCTGCTTCACCTCCTGGTGTGATCTCCCCACCACCTGAGGACCTTCTTGATGGCGAGCCATTCATGCCAGGCTTTGAGGATGACTCCCAGGAGTGGGAGATTCGTCTTCTACAGGAGCGCCTCCGTCAGCTACAGACGTGTGTCCGGCCTCCACCCGTGTCCCCGATACGATCGTCACCTGACTTCCCCAGTGACCACCCCCTTCCAGGAGTTTTTCCCGTCACTCGTCCTCCTCAGCCTACGGCTGCTCTCCCCACGGAGCGGCAGCCAAAGGACTTTGAGGCACCACCTCCACGGTATATCAGCGAGGATGGATTTGACTGCTGGGAGATCTTGTTTCAGGTGTGGGCCACTTCTGAGGGAGTTTGGCCTTACTACCACAGCCCATACGAGTCTACAGATCCAGCACAGGTGCTGACAGCAGTCCGGGCCAAGCGAGGGTTTCTCTACGCCATGTCACGTGAGACTGTCGTTGACTTCCGTCCCTTCCTCGGTGAGGCTGGCACAGGCACCGGAGCTGATCCTCGTGGAGGCTGGGATCTGGCGTTGTCCCTACTGGCTGCAGAGACGCACGCCACGCGTGCGTCACACATTCGTGCTTTTCACTCTCTCCGTCAGGGACCAGCGGAGCCTGCAGCGGATGACTGGCAACGCGCCATGCACGTATCTACACGCGCCTGGGGACCTCAGGGGGCACACAGCTGTGGACGCTTCGGACGATCATGCTCGGAGTTCGCTTTGAGTACACCGACATATTCACACGGTACAGCGACGCTGCTCTCGAGCCTTTCTTAGTCACCCTGCAGCTGCTCCCGTGGGCCCATCAGCTTTTCCTCCAGGTGACGTCGGCCCGCGAGGCAACAGTAGCACATCAGGAGACTTCTCTTGCTGTATCAGTCCTCGCCTCACCACCATCTTCCCTCCTGCAGTCACCCTCACCTTCCTCCATCACGACCTCATCTTCCTCCTCCTCTTCGACCCCGTCTACACCCACGCACACGTAGGGCATTGCAGCAGCTGCCCAGGGGAAGAAGAAGAATAGGAAGCATGGATCGGGTCAGCAGCAGTCGTCATCTTGTGGTAGCAGTGGCCGTTCCGTGCACTGCTATAAATGTGGAGGTGCCCATCGCTACACCGAGTGCCAGCAGCCGCTCGACTGGGAGCGCATCACTCGCGGACTTCAGGCTGCCCATGCCGCTCGCACCGCATCCGGCACGTCGACCGCACACTCCTCTAGACGTGCGGCGACTACGACTACAGCTGTTCTTGCATCCTCACCGGCGAGCAGCACTGATCCAGACCCACGTAACCGCACCATTGCCGAGGTTCGTCATCTTGTGGCGCTTCGCTTTCAGGGAGGTGCGAGTGTGTTTTCATCGTCGAGTGGGTCACAGACTGCTTGTCCGTCCGTCCTCGTGACTCGTGATGACACGTGTGGGGGAGCACAGTCCGCATGTGATGATGATGGGCCTGACTGCACTGACTGGATTCATGAGTCTTACCTTCGTGATGTACGTCGTTCCTTCCCACTGACGGCTCAGTGTCCCTCTGATGCCGAGTGTTCTATTGCTTGTTGTATAGTGACGTCCACCAGTCTTGACTCCGGTGGCACTTGGATCATTGATTCCGGTGCCACCCACCACATGACGTGTCGTCGTAGTGACTTTGTGGTACTTTGTCCTGTCACGACTGTCCGTTCTGTTCGTACAGGTTCTGGTCAATCCTTACCGGTTCACGGTGTTGGGGTTGTATGCTTTGATGGTCCGTCTGGCCCCCAGTATCTCTCTGACGTGCTATTTGTGCCTGATCTTGAGCTCAGTTTGATGTCTGTGCGTGCCTGCACTCTGATGGGTCTCCCCGTTGAGCATACCGCTGACTCAGTGATTGTGATTGCTCTTGACACCCGTAGCATTGTCTTGCGTGCTTCAGTCGTAGATGATTTGTACCGCATTGCTCGGCCCTCCTCCCCTTGCTCTCCCACCTCCTCTGGTCGCGTCTTTGTCACTGGTGTTCTATCCCCGGAACACCAGCGGTTGCTTCACCGACGTCTGTGTCATGTGGGCTCGGACACTGTGTCGAAGCTCATCCGGACACAGCCCGCTCTTGGTCTTGACGTGGCTTCTTTCGAGAAGCCACCCAAGACCGACTATCTTTTTTGCGCTCAGGGTAAGATGCACCGGTGCACTTACCCTGTTTCGCATTCTCGAGCGCTGAAGCCCCTTGAGTTGGTCCACTCGGACCTGCTTGGTCCTCTCCCGGTCCAGTCGCTGTCCGAGAGGGGCCGGTATGTTCTGACGCTGACCGATGACTTCACCCGGATGCGGTGGGTCTACAGTCTGCGTCAGAAGAGCGACGCCGCCCTTGCGGTTCAGCTCTGGCTCGTGATGGCTGAGCGTCAGTCTCGCCACACTCTACATACCTTTTGCTCGGATCGCGCCGGCGAGTTCCTCGGCGAGATGGACTCCTTCTTTGCCGAGCACTGCATTTTTCACCAGGTCTCCGCTCCTGCCACCCCACAGCAGAACGGTGTATCTGAGTGCTGGAACCGCACCATGGAGGATGCGGTCCGCGCCATGCGGTCTGAGTGCGGTCTCCCGTAGTCCTTCGCATTCGAGGGCTTCGCCTACATGACTTGGGTCTGGAACCGCCTCCCGCATGGTCCGCTTCCGGATCATGTTACACCGTACGAGCTTTGGTTTGGCCACCGTGCCGATCTTCGTCTCGCACGCGTCTGGGGATCCCTGGCCTCCGTATGGTACACCGAGGACCAGCAGGGGTCCAAGGTCTCCCCTCGGGGTCGCTTGTGTGCCTTCATCGGCATCTCCCCGCGGTCGAAGGCCTGGCGCTTTTGGGACCCCACTCGCCGTCGTGTCATTGAGTCCCGTGACGCGCTGTTTTTTGAGTCACTCACATACCGTGATCTAACTTCGATCACAGTGCTCTCTCCATCTCATGTCCCTTCCTGTGAGGGTCCTCGGCGGATGGGGGAGACCTCTTCGCCAGCGACCATTCATCGCCAGGCTGATGTGTCCGCTCGAGTCCCCTCTCGATCTCCAGCACTTGATGATCCGGCTATCATTGCCGTTGGTCCAGAGATCCCACCTGTCCAGCCTGCTTCGCACCCCACAGGTACCGCTGCTCCCACGCCTCCTCCTGCATCACCCTCTGTGTCCACTAGCACCCCTGTCCCAGCGTTTGACCCAGTCCAGCCCACTCTTGTCTCTACGTCGGCTGACACTCCTGTCTCAGTGTCCAGGCCAGCCTTGCCCGCTATCATCCCCAGCTCAGTGTCCCCCACACACGCATCTTCGCGCACGACATCTCCGACTGACTCGTCTCAGCCCTCACCAGCTGTGGTTGTACCTGTTCCTAAGCCTGAGGTGCGCCCCTCGACCTCCGGTTATTCCCGTGAGCCAGGTAATCGCCTTCGACCACAGGATTCTGGAGCTCAGCGAGCGTCGGGTTCCGGACCCAGACGTTCCTCTCGCAGCATCGCAAGCGGTGATCCAGGCACAAAGGCCTTAGGTCTGAGTGTCCGCACTGAGCTTTCAGAGGTACACCCAGCATGCCCCATAGGGCACGACCTGGTCACTCGCGAGTTCCATATCGCCTGTGACGCAACAGCTGATCTCGTGGCCGTCAGGCCGGACACTGCGGCGTGTGCACTTGCCACGCAAAGTTCCCCCTCTATGGCGCGGGACCCAGGAACATTGAGGGAGGCTCTCTCATTGCAGGATGCTGATGCCTGGCGAGCTGCTTGCGAGGATGAGCTTCGCGCTATCCGAGAGCACGGAGTCTACGAGCTGGTCGACCTTCCCCCTGGGAGGAAGGCGATTCAGGTCAAGTGGGTCTTTCGCAAGAAAGTGAAGCCGGATGGCTCACTGGAACGCTACAAGGCCCGCTTGGTCGTCAAGGGGTTCTCTCAGATTGAGGGAGTTGATTACACTGACACCTTTGCCCTTGTGGGCCGCATGACCTCAGCACGAGCTCTGTTCGGTGTAGTAGCTCAGCATGACTGGGAACTACACCAGATGGATGTGAACAACGCGTTCCTCCATGGCTCTTTGGATGAGGAGATCTACGTGGCTCAGCCACCTGGCTTTAAGGACGGTGACAAGGTCTGGCGCTTATGCAAGTCCTTGTACGGCCTCAAGCAGTCTCCACGGTGTTGGAACCGGGAGATCACTGGCACCTTGACTCGCCAGGATACGTACAGAGCAAGGCAGACCCCTCACTCTTCATCCTACCGACACCCGAGCGGTTTACCGCCATCCTGGTCTATGTTGATGACCTTCTGATCGTGTCTCCGTCGCCGGAGGCCGTGAAGGAGGCCAAGGCTGTCCTACAGACCGCCTACAGGATGAAGGACCTCGGTCCTGCATTGGTGTTTCTTGGTATAGAGATTGTGCGAGATCGCAGACATCGGACACTGTTGCTACATCAGGCCCGATACGCACGAGTCATGGGGGAGCGCTTTCGCAATCTCCTTGGTGCAGTGCCCACTGCTTCCACACCACTCACACCTGATGGGCAGGATGCCTTGAAGGTGGATGACCCTACACATCTGGGGGAGACAGTGGACGTGACCTTGTACTACCGTCTCATCGGATCTCTGATGTACCTGGCCACTACCACGCGTCCCGACATCGCGTTCGCCGTCAACCTCCTCGCTCAGTTCTCGCAGGCTCCACGTGCAAGAGCTCTTCACACGGCTGTGCGAGTGGTACGGTACGTGGTCTCCACGCCGTATCTCAAACTCTACTTTCGTCGGCAGTATTCGGTGGTCCTTGACGGCTACACTGACAGCGACAAGGCTTGGAGTCCTGACGGGCGCAGTTGCACTGGGTACGTGTTTCTGCTCGGTGGTACCCCTTTGTCTTGGCGAAGCGGGAAGCATGGGTGCATCGCACGTAGCTCGTCAGAGGCAGAGTATGTGGCTTTGGGGGCAGGGGCTGCTGAGGCAGTTTGGCTGCAGCGCCTGTTTCTTGAGCTTGGGCAGTCAGTACCCGCCATTGTGCTGCGTTGCGACAACCAGAGTGCTCTCGCCATCGTGGAGAACTCTGGTGTTTTTCATGCTCGCACAAAGCACATTGCGGTTGAGCATCACTTCGTTCGTGATCTGGTGGAGCGACGCGTGATCTCCATCATGTGGGTTGGCACTGACTTGCAACGAGCTGATTTCATGACGAAGGCACTTGCCCGCGGAAAGTTCCTGGTGGCCATTCGTTCTGTTGGGCTTGGCCCCGTGCGTGACAATGGTTGAGTGTGGGATGTACGTTGCTGTCTCATCTGTCTGTATCACTCACTATGTGGTTGTACCAGTGCTACACGCGTATGGACATGCGTACCATCGGGTCATGGGGAGTGTTGTGCTTTGTGCCGTTCCTGTGCAATTTACTGTGACCACTCGGCGGTGTCCATACTCGTGCAGATCCCTGAGGCAGGCGGCCCTGGTGACACCGGTGCGACGACAGGCAGCGGACTACCCGTCTGGAGCTGACCGACCACTGTTCCAGAGCCTCATATGTCACCGGGACTCCCTGCTGTGCCTTCTACGTCTTGCAGGCGCCTTTCGGCGGACTGGGCATGAGGCCCATTTGCATGTTTTTGCATTGTATACTCGCTGTCGGTCAATGGATGCATGCATGTGACCAGTCATTGCGTGCGTCTTTTGATTCTGCACGTCTAGGTTCAGACGGCGTAGGATTCTGACATGTGTGCGCAGAGTTACGACCAAAACGGTGTTTTTGGGCCGGTTTTAGGACAGCTCTTGGACTGCCGCGTGCGACACCCGCCGTGCGCCGCGGCAGGTATTTATGCCCTGGACCTGTCAGTTGTCATTTCTCTCTGCATATGCTATATTGAAGCATGCTAACACTTTGACCTGTGTCTCCTAGCCAAACCCTTGCCGTTGTGTGTACGACCTGTGACTGTCGTCACCGTCTGACTAGGCACTGACGCCTGGTCAGCGGCCGTGTTGCTAGGAAGCTTCTATGCACTTTCTCAGTAGTAACCGTCGATGAGGTTGTCGACGTCTTGAAGGTTGCCGCCACCCACAAAAGCAGTTACAAGTCCTGGCAGGACCCATCACACGTACATTGCAGCAGAGGTAACGGCGGCAGCAGCATGCAACATCGGCAATGGCAGCGACCGTTTGAGCCGCGTGCAATAGCAGCAACAAGCCGTGACAGCCGCGTGCAATAGCAGCAACAAGAGCGAGCTTCAAACCAGGACAACAACAGGCACTGATGGTTCAGGATGCAGCAAGTGACACTTCCGCATCATCACCACCATCATCTCCAATCCTTTCCTCGGATGAACTAGATCAGCCTGATCCAGGAGCTCTTCCTCAAACGACAGATTCCTCTACAACAAATAGAGCTATCATGGAAGAAATCACTTTTTGCACAATTGAGAGTGTTTTTTCTCCTGGCAGCGGGTGTCCTTGCCTAAATCATTGACTCCGGATGAACCAGGCATATGACAAGCAACAAATCATGGTTCACTCAATTTACCCGTATGCATCCACCGAAAGCGGTTCAACTCGGTGATGGAAGAACCATTCCAGCTCTGGATGTTGGAGCAGTCAAGATCACCATCATGCTTCAAGGCAAGCCGGTCAGCAGACTACTTCATGATGTGCTCTTTGTACCAGATCTGGCCGCAAAACCTCATCTATGTATCCAAGCTCAATGACAGATCATTCAAGGTGGTTTTCGACCTTGATAAAAGTTGCAAAGTTTTATCAACCGATGGAGGACTTGCAGCAGAAGCAAAGCGTCCCGGCAATCTGACCGTTCTGCACTATGTTGACAATGAACCCGAGATGACAACACAACTGGAGCCAGCCAAAGACATCTGGAGCAAGCCAAAGACATCTAGAGCAAGCCCAAGACAACAGGAGCAAACCCAAGAGAACTGGGGCAAGAACAAGAATACTGGAGGAAGACCAAGACAACTAGAGCAAGGCCAAGATAACTGGAGCAAGGCCAAGACAACTGGAGAAACTTCAAGACAACTGGAGGAAGGCCAAGACATTGGAGAAAGCCCAAGACAACTGGAGCAAGCCGTAGACAACTTGAGCAAGCCCAAGACAACTGGAGCAAGCCTAAGACAACTGGAACAAGGCCAAGACAACTGGAGCAAGCCTAAGACAACTGGAGAGAGCCCCGGACAACTGTAGCAAGCCCAAGAAAACTACAGTAAGGCCAAGACAACTGGAACAAGCCGAAGACACCTGGAGAAAGCCGAAAACAACTCGAGCTTGGCCAAGACAACTGGAGCAAGGCCAAGACAACTGGAGTAAGCCCAAGACAACTGGAGCAAGCACAAACATTCTGGAGCAAGTCCAAGACAGCTGGAGCAAGGCCTAGACAATTAGAGCAAGCCCAACACAACTGGAGTAAGCCCATGACAATTGCAGCAAGCTAAAAGAAATGGAGCAAGGCCAAGAAAACTTGAGCAAGCCCAAGACAACAAGAGCAAGGCCTAGACAACTCGAGCAAGCGGAAGAGAATTGGAGCAAGCCCAAGACAAGTGGAGCAGGCCAAATACAACTGGAGCAAGGCCAAGACAACTGGAGCAAGCCCAAGACAACTGGAGCAAGTCCAAGACAGCTAGAGCAAGCCCAAGACAACTAGAGCAAAGCCAAGACAACTGGAGCAAGCCCAAGACAACTAGAGCAAGCCCAAAACAACTAGGAAACGCCCAAGACAACTGGAGCAAGCCTACGACAACTAGAGGTATGCTAAGATAACTGGAAAAAGCCCAAGACAACTGGAGGAAGCCCAAGACAAGTGGAACAAGCCCAAGAAAACTGACGCAAGGCCAAGCGAACTGGAGCAAGCCCAAGACACCTAGAGCTAGCCCAAAACAAGTGGAGCAAGGCCAGGACAATTGGAGCACGCCAAAGACAACAGAAGCAAGCCCAACACAACTCAAGCAAGTCCAAGACAGGTAGAGCAGGGCTACGACAACTGGAGTAAGAGAAAGACAACTGGAGCAAGCCAAATATAACTGGAGCAAAACCAAGACAACTTGAGCAAGCCCAAGACAGCGGGAGCAAGCCGGACACAACTGGAGCAAGGCCAAGACAACTGGACCAAGCCCAAGACAACTCGAGCAAGCCTAACGCAACTGGAGCAAGCCCAAGACAAGTGGAGCAAGCCCTAGACAAGTCGACCAAACCCAATACAACTAGAGCAAGGCCAAGACAAGTGGAGCAAGGCCAAGACGACTGGAGCAATACCAAAACAACTGAAGCAAGCACAAGACAAGTGGACCAAGTCCAAGACAACTGAAGAAAGGCCAGGACAACTAGAGAAAGTCCAAGGCAACTGGAGCAAGCCCAAGACAACTCAAGCAAGACCAATACAACTGGAGCAAGCCCAAGACAACTAGAGCAAGCTGAAGACAGTTGGAACATGCCCAATACAACTAGAGCACGCCTAAGAGAACTCGAGCAAGGCCAAGACAACTGGAGCAAGGCCAAGACAACAAGAGCAAGGTAAAGACAACTCAAGCGAGGCCAAGAGAGCTGGAGAAAGCCAAAGACAACTGGATGAGGAACAAGATAACTGGAGCATGCCCAAAACAACAGGAGCATGCCCAAGACAACTGGGGCAAGCCTCAGACAACTAGAGCAAGCCTAAGCCAACTGGAGCAAGGTCAAGAAAACTGGTGCAAGCCAAAGATAACTGGAGCAAGCCCGAGACAACTGGAGCAAAGCTAAGACTACTGGAATAAGGCCAAGACAACTGGAGCAAGCCCAAGACATCTGGAGCAACTTCAAGACAACTGGAGCGAGTCTAAGACAACTGGAACAAGGCCAAGTGAACTGGAGCAAGCCCAAGATAACAGGAGCAACTTCAAGACAACCGGAGCAAGGCCAAGACATTGGAGCAAGCCGAAGACAACTGGAGCATGCCCAATACAACTGGAGCAAGCCCAAGAAAACTGGAGCAAGCCTATGTCAACAGGAGCAAGGCCAAGACAACTGGAGCATGCCTAAGACAACTGGAAAGAGCCCAAAACAACAGGAGCAAGTCCAAAAAAACTATAGCAAGGCCAAGATCAATGGAGCAAGCCCAAGACACCTGGAGCAAGCCCAAAACAACTAGAGCAGGGCAAAGACAACTGGATGAAGGCCAAGACAACTGGAGGAAGCCAAAGAGAACTGGAACAAGCCCAAAAATTATTGAGCAAGTCAAAGACAACTGAAGCAAGACCAAGACAACTAGAGCAAGCCCAAGACAACAGGAGCAAGCCTAAGACAACTGCAGCAAGCCAAAACAAATGGAGCAAGGCTAAGAAAACTTGAGGAGGCCCAAGACAACTGGAGCAAGGCCAAGACAAGTGGAGCAAGCCCAAGATAACTCGAGCAAGCCCAAGACAACTGGAGCAGGCCAAATACAACTGGAACAAGGCCAAGACAACTGGAGCAAGCCCAAGACAACTGGAGTAGGTCCAAGACAAATGGGGCACGGCCAAAACAAATGAAGCAAGGCCAAGACAAATGGAGCAAGGCCAAGATAACTGGAGCCTTGCCAAGACAGTTGGAACAAGCCCAAGACAACTTGAGCAAGGGCAAGACACTTGGAGGAAGCACAAGACAAATGGAGCAAGCACAAGACAAATAGGGCAAGCCCACGACAAGTGGATCAAGCCCAAGGAAACTAGAGCATGGCCAAGACAACTTGAGCAAGCCCAAGACAACTGGAGCAGGCCCAAGACAACTGGAGCAAGGCCAAGAAAACTAGAGCAAGCCCAAGACAACTTGAACAACCCCAAGACAACTGGAGCAGGCCCCAGACAACGAGAGCAAGGCCAATAAAACTATAGTAAGTCCAAGACAACTAGAGCAAGCCGTGGAAAACTGGAGCAAGGCCAAGAAAGCTGGAGCAAGCCTAAGACAACTGGAGCAAAGATAAGAAAACTGGAGCAAGCCCAAGACAACTAGAGCAAGCCCAAGACAATTAGGAAAAGTCCACGACAACTGGAGCAAGCCTAAAACAACTGGACTAAGGCTAAGTCAACTGGAGCAAGCCCAAGACAACTAAAGGAAGCCCAATACGACTGGAACAAGCCCAAGAAAACTGGAGCAAGGCCAAAAGAATAGGAGCAAGCCCAAGATACCTGGAGCTAGTTCAAAACAAGTGGAGCAAGACCAAGACAACTAGAGCATGCCAAAGACAACAAGAGCAAGCCCAACACAACTGGAGCAAGTCGAAGAAAGCTAGAGCAAGGCTACGATAACAGGAGTAAGCCAAAGACAACCGGAGCAGGCCAAAGATAACTGGAGCAAAACCAAGACTAATAGAGCCAGCCCAAGACAACTGGAGCAAGCCGGATACAGCTGGAGCAATGCCAAGACATTGGAGTAAGCCCAAGACAACACGAGCAAGCCCAAGGCAACTGAAGCAAGCCCAAGAAAGCTGGAGCAAGCCCAAGACAAGTGGACCAAGTCCTAGACAACTGGAGCAAAGCCAAGACAACTATTGCAAGGCCAAGACGACTAGAGCAAGCCCAAGACAACTGAAGCAAGCCCAAGACAACGAGAGCAAGGCCAAGACAATTAGAGAAAGTCTAAGGCAACTAAAGCAAGCCCCAGACAACTGGAGCAAGACCAATACAGCTAGAGCAGGCCCAAGACAACTGGAGCAAGCCCTAAACAATTGGAGCACGCCCACAACAATGAGAGCAAGCCCAACAAAACTGGAGCAAGGCCAAGACAACTTGAGCAAGGCCAAGACAACTGGAGCAAGGTGAAGACAATTGGAGCAAAGCCAAGACAGCTGGAGAAAGCACAAGACAACTCGATCAAGGCAAAGATAACTGGAGCATGCCCAAGACAACCGGAGCATGCCCAAGACACCTGGGGCAAGCCCAAGAGAACTGGAGCAAGCATAGGATAACTAGAGCAAGGTCAAGAGAACTCGAGCAAGCCCTGGAAAGCTGGAGCAAGCCCAAGACAACTGGGCTTGCTCCACTTGTCTGGGGCTTGCTCCAACTGTCCAGGGCTTGCTCCAGTTTTCTTGACCTTGCTCCAACTGTCTTAGGCTTGCTCTTGTTGTCTTGGACTTGCCCTGGTTGTCTTGGGCATGCTCCAGTTGTCTTGAGCATGTTCCAGTTACATTAGCCTTGATCCAATAGTATTGGGCTTCCTCCAGCTGTCTTGGCCTCCCTCTAATTGTCTTGACCTTGCTCTAGTTGTCTTGGCCTTGCTCTAGTTTTGTTGGGCTTGCTCTAGTTGTCTTGTGCATGCTCCAATTGTCGTGGGCTTGCTACAGTTGTCTTGGGCTTGCTCTAGTAGTATTGGTCTTGCGCCAGTTGTCAAGGGCTTGCTGTAGTTGTCTTGGACTTTCTCTAGGCTTCTTGGCCTTGTTCTAGTAGTCTTGGACTTGGTCCAGTTGTCTTTGGCTTGCTTCAGTGGTCTTGGTCTTGCTCCAGTTGTCTTGGCCTTGCTCCAGTTGTCTTGGGCTTGGTCAACCTGTCTTCGGCTTGCTCCAGTTGTCTTGGGCCTGCTCCAGTAACCTAGGGTTTGCTCCAGTTGTCTTGGGCTTGATCTAGTTGTCTTGGTTTTGCTCCGGTTATCTTTGGCTTGCTCTGTTGTCTTTGGCTTATTCAAGTTGTCCTAGCATTGCTGCAGCTGTCTTGGACTTGCTCTAGTTATGTTGGGATGGCTCTAGTTGTCTTTGGCATGCTCCAGTTGTCTTGGCCTTGCTCCACTTGTTTTGGACTAGCTCCAGGTGTCTTGGGCTTGCTCCAGTTCTCTTGGCCTTGCTGCAGCTATAAGGGCCTAGCTCTAGTTGTCTTAGGCTTGCTCCAGCTATCTACATCTTGCCCTAGTTATCTTAGGCTTGATCTAGTTGTCTTGGGCTTGCTCGAGTTGTCTTGGCCTTGCTCCAGTTGTATTGGGCTTGCTCCAGCTGTCTTGGCCTTGCTCCATGTGTAGTGGCCTTGCTCCAGTTGTTTTTGTCTTGCTCCAGTTGTCCTGGCCTTGCTTCAGTTGTCTTGGGCTTGCTCTAGTTGTCTTGGACTAGATCCAGTTGTCTTGGCCTTGCTTCAGTTTTATTGGCCTTGCTCCAGGTGTCTTTGGCGTGCTCCAGGTGTCTTGGACTTGCTTCAGTACCCTTGGATTTGTTCCAGTTTTCGTTGCCTTACTCCTATTGTCTTGGCCTTGCTCTAGTTGTCTTGGGCTTGATCCAGTTTTCTGGGCTTGCTCTGGTTGTCTTGGCCTTGCTCCTGTTGTCTTTGCCTTGCTCCAGTTGTTTTGGGCTTGCTTCAGGTGTCTTCCGCTTGCTCCAGTTGTATTGGCCTTGCTCCAGTTTTGTTGGGCTTGCTCCAGTTGTCTTGGGCTTGCTCCAGTTGTCCTCGGCTTGCTCCAGTTTTCTTGGCCTTGCTCCAGTTGTCTTCGGCTTGCTCCAGTTGTCTTGGGATTGCCCCATTTGTATTGGACATGCTCCAGTTGTCTTGGGCTTGCTCCAGATACCTTTGCCTTGCTCTTGTTGTCTGTGGCTTGCTCCTGCTGTGTTGGCCTTGCTCCAGTTGTCTTGACCTTGCTCCAGATGTCTTGGCCTTGCTCCAGTTGTCTTGGCCTTGCTCCAGTTGTCTTGGGCTTGCTCCAGTTCTCTTGAGTTGCTCCAATTGTCTTGGGCGTGCTCCAGGTGTCTTGGGCTTACTCCAGTTGTATTTGCCTTTCTCCAGTTGTCTTGGGCTTGATTAAGTTGTCTTGGACTTTCTCTAGTTGTCTTGGCCTTGCTCTAGTTGTCTTTGACTTGGTCCAGTTGTCTTGGGCTTGCTCCTGTTGTCTTGGGCTTGCTCCAATCGTCTTGGTCTTGCTCTAGTTGTCTTGGCCTTGCTCCAGTTGTCTTGGGCTTGGTCCACTTGTCTTGGGCTTGATTCAGTTGTATTGGGCATGCTCCACTTGTCTAGGGATGGCTCCAGTTGTCTTGGCCTTGCTCTAGCTATCTTTGGCTTGCTCTAGTTGTCTTGGCCTTGCTCTAGTTTTCTTGGGCTTGCTTCAATTGTCTTGGGCTTGCTCCTGTCGTCTTGGCCTTTCTCCACTTGTCTTGGCCTTGCTCCAGTTTACTTGGGCTTAGTCCAATTGTCTTGGGCTTGCTCAACTTGTTTTGGCCTTGCTCCAGTTGTCTTAGGCTTGCTCACGTTGTCTTGGGCTTGCTCCAGTTGTCTTGGCAATGCTCCAGTTTTCTTGGGCTTGCTCCAGTTGTCTTGGGCTTGCTCCAGGTTTCTTGGCATTGCTCCAGCTGTCTTGGCCTTGCTCCATTTGTCTTAGGCTTGCTCCGGTTGTCTTGGGCTTGTCCCAGTTGTCTTGGGCTTGCTCCACTTCTCTTGGGCGTTTTTCAGTTGTCTTGGGCTTGCTCTAGTTGTCTTGGCCTTCTTCCAGTTGTCTTGGCCTTGCTCTAATTGTTTTGACCTGCTCTAGTTGTTTTGACCTTGCTTTAGGTGTCTTGGGCTTGCACCAGTTGTCTTGGCCTTGCTCCAGTTGTCTTGGCCTTGCTCCAGTTGTTTTGGGCTTGCTCCATGTGTCTTGGGCTTGGTCCAGCTGTCTTGGCCTTGCTCCAGATTTCTTCGGCTTGCTTTAGTTGTCTTGGGCTTGCTCCACTTGTATTGGGCTTGCTCCATTTTTTTTGGTCTTGCTCCAGTTATCTTAGGCTTGCCCCAGTTGTCTTAGGCTTGCCCGAGTTGTCTTGCGCTTGCTCCCATTGTGTTGAGCTTGCTCCAGTTGTTTTTGCATTGCTCCAGTTGTCTTGGGCTTTTTTCCGTTGTCTTGCGCTTGCTCCAATTGTCTTGGGCTTGCTCTTGTTGTCTTGGCCCTCCTCCCATTGTATTAGGCTTGCTCCAGTTGTCTTGGGCTTGCTCCACGTTTCTTGGCCTTGCTCCAGTCATCTTTAGCTTGCTCCTCTTTGGCTGGCTCCAGACATCTTAGCCTGTCTCAGGCTGGCTCCATGTGTCTTGGGCTTGCTCCAGCTGTCTAAGGCTTGCTCCAGTTGTCTTGGCCTTGCTGCAATTGTCTTGGGCTTGCTCCAGCTGTCTTGGGCTTACTCCAGTTGTCTTGAGCTTGCTTCAGTTGTCTTGGCCATGCTCCAGTTTTCTTGGGATTGCTTCAATTGTCTTGGGCTTGCTCCAGGATTCTTGGCATTGCTCAAGTTGTCTTGGCCTTGTTCCAGTTGTCTTAGGCTTGCTCCAGTTGTCTTGGGTTTGCTCCAGTTCTCTTGGGCTTGCTTGAGTTCTCTTGGGCTTGCTCGAGTAGTCTTGTCCTTGCTCCTGTTGTCTTGGCCTTGCTCTAGTTGTCTTGGGCTTGATCCACTTGTGTTGGGCTTGCTCCAGTTGTATTGGGCTTGCTCGAGTTGTCTTGGGCTTGCTCCATTTGTCTTGGGCTTTTTCCAATTTTCTTGGCCTTGCTCCAGTTGTATCAGGCTTGCTCCAGTTGTCTTGGGCTTGCTCCAGTTGTCTTTGTTGAAAATGTGCCCCTCCGCATGCCCAAGTGCGGCGCCGGGAGGCGCTGACGAGCCGACAGAAAATGGAAACTCCGCTCCGGCGGATCTGGCAACCCGACGTTTGCTCGGATCCTAAAATGAAGGATTTCCCCTGAAAGTTGTGGAGTTGCTGAATCCAGTGGAAGTTGTTTCGCCAAAATCCGACAAGTGTCTAGTGAGATGTGGCTTTTCAAATTTGGGGTATGTGCAGCGGCTCTGGGAGCCGGCTGCGACTCGAAATCCGGTCGATAATCGACCGGACCGTGTACCAAAAATACCATCTGGAGAAAATGCTCCGACAGGCTCGCTGAGGCGTCCGGTGGATGATCCACCTGATCCGGTGGATCATCCACCGGATCCAGTAGTGCAGGTTGTTACTGAGGGACTTGGCCAAAATCCTGGCTCGACGTCCGAAACTCAGTAGTACATTTTGTTACTCGGGGACTTCGTCAAAATTCTGACTGCAGGTCCGCGGACAGGTTTCGAACCTCGTCACACCCCATCACCAAACACGACCCAAAATTGGATAGGATATGTTGAAACAGTACAGGGGAGCCCCACACCATGTGCAATGGGACATGCACCTTGAGAAAGGCGCTTCGCACGTGAATGAAGGCGCCACGGCGAGTGGCGGCGTCAGGCTTCTGTTGTGGGTGAGAACTGCGCTTCGACAAGCATAACTTGAGCTACGTTGGGCCAAATTGCGCGCGGTTTGGTGCGTTGGAAAGCTCATGACTAGCCCTACAAATGTTGTGATCATGTGTATGTTAAAAAAATAACGTAAAATGACGTGATTCCTTTCGCAAACTGACTGCATCTAAATTCCTGCTCACATAGCGTGAGGCGACCAGAAAGCTCACGCTTAGTCTCAGATTCGCCCAAAACAGTAGTTGACTCACTAGAGGCAATCAGACAAATTTCGGGACCGCACCACGCGGCCTTCGTCATGACAAATGGTTATGGGCCCACAGGTCTGAACGCCTTCAACGTTCATGTCTTCCGCAGCGCATGGGATCGTCATCTTGGACGTCTCCGTGAAGTTCTGAGAACTCGTCTGAGTAGCTGCTGCGCACATGGCGCAGAAGGAGACACAGCCCATTCAGAAGTATGCGGGCGGCCCAGGTTTTTGGCTATGGAGGAGGCAGTTTGAACTGCACCTCTCGCATAAGGGGCTCCTGGATGTCATGTTGCAAAAGGAGGTGCTCACAGAGGCGACTGCTACAAACGCGGAGAAGCAGGCCTTTGAAAAGGAGAACACGGAGGCGCTCATGCTCCTGGTGTCCGGGACAGCCGAGTCGCAATGGGGCTACTTCCAAGGCTGCAAGATGGCAGCCAAAGCTTGGCAAGAGCTCAGCGCCATCCACCAATCCAAGTCGCTCGCGAACAAAATCTTTGCGATGAAGCGACTCCTCACGGTGAGAATGGAGGAGGGATATGATGTCCTCTCCGCCATGCAGCAGATCCAGTCGCTCGCCTCACAATGCAATGACGTGGGGTGGAAAATCGACACGCAGCTGCAGGAGATGGCCCTCCTCATGGCCTACCTGACAGTTGGGGTCCACTAATCACTGTCCTTGGAGGATGGTCGGAGGACAAGCTCGCCTATGGGGCGGTCGCAGAGTACATCCGCAACGAGGCGCAGCGATGGAGCTTCGGGGAGTCCTCGTCTTCCTCATCGGCCCTTGTCACCAAAACGCGCGGTGGCGGAAGCGGGGGCCAAGGAAGTGGCGGAAAGGGCGGCGGCAAGAAGGACGCCAAGAAAGGTGTGTGCCGCGACTGCGGCAAGGAGGGCCAATGGACCCGTGAGTGTCCGGAGGAGGCAAAGACCGGCGGCAAAAACAGCTAGGGCAGGTCGCTCCTCAACGACAACAAGAACCACTTCCTCAGGAAGGCCAACAGGCGGTGCCTGGATTCCGGGGCCGAGGAGCACACCGAAGTCGAGAAAGTGGGGCTCGTCACCTACGAGAAGTCCTCCAAGTCGATGGGAGTCGCGAACGACAAAGTCAAGCCGGCGGCCAGCCAAGGCGACGTGGAGGTGGAAGTCGTGGTGGGCGTAAGAAGGAGCTGTGCACAATTCGTGATGTGCAGCACGTCCTCGGCCTGGCTGACATTTTGAGTGTCAGCCTCTTGATGGACAAAGGGTATGAGGTGCTCTTCCTCAAGAAAGGCGCAGTGGGTGCATCGACGGCGACGGCCAGGTCGTGCTAGAGGCAAAGCGCGAGGGCGGTCTCTACACTGTGGAGACCAAGGTGGTCCCCACGGCATCCGACGCAGCAGATTTGCAGGAGTGCATCGTCAATATGGCCAAGGGAGGAAGCGCTAATCTGGAGCTCTGGCACCGACGGTGGGGGCATTCAGCGCCCACAACCGTTAAGGAGATGGCAAAGCGTGACATGGTGCGCGGCCTCATCATCGACGGTGCGGACACGCAAGCAGATGCAGCAGTGCACAAAAAGTGCGAGCCTTGCATTTTGGACAAGGAGCGGTGCAAGCCATTGAACAAGAACGCGGCTCGCGTAAAGGACCTGCTGGAGGTCGTGCAGAGCAACATGTGTGGACCGTTCAAAACTCCGTCAAACGGCGGCTTCAGATACTTTGTCACCTTCATTGATGACTGCAAGAGGAAGCTCTACATATACTTCATGAAGCGGAAAGGCAAGGTCTTGGACCGGCTGAAGGAGTACGTCGCAGTAGTAGAGAGGGAGACTGGCCGGAAGGTCAGAGCGCTACGCAGCAACAATGGCGGAGAGTACGTGGGCTGCAGCGGGTGGATGAAGCAGCAGGGCATCAAGTGGGAACCCACTACGCCGTACTCGCCACAGTCCAACGGATTGGCGGAGCGGGCAAACCAGACGCTGCTCAACATGGTGTGGACCATGCTTGTGGATGTGGGGCTGCCGCGAGGTTTCTGGGTGGAGGCTGTGCGTACAGCGAGCTACACCATCAACCTCACCCCAACAGCAGTGCTGAAGGGCGGCGAGAAGACGCCACAGGAGGTTTGAAGCGGGCGCAAGCCAATCGTGGCACACCTGAAGGTGTTTGGGTGCAAGGCGCACGCAATGGTGCAAGCAGCGCAACGACGCGACAGCAAGCTGGAACCGCGGGCGAAGCCGTGCTTGTTCCTCGGCTACGAGAGTGCGTGAAAGGCGTATCGGCTCTGGGACCCGTACACGCAAGAGATCATCCACAGCCGTGACGTCGAGTTTGACGAGCAGCAGAGCTTCAGCAGCAGCAACAACGACATGAGCATCGAGAACACTCCAAAACAAGGAGAGTGGTTCAGCTCCTTGACTACGAGGAGGAGTCGGCGGATGCAGAGGTCCATGATGCGGCGTCAGAGCGCGGCGGTGCAGCGGGTACAGCAGCCGATGCGGAGGACTCCGACAATGATGCAGCTGGGCTGTAGCTCCGGCGGAATGATCTGTCGAAGGAGGCACCTCGGGTGCTGACACGCGCACTCTCGGCGGAGTTTACGTCGGGCGTCGGAGAAAAATCATCCGGACGCGCCGCTTGCCCAGTTGATGGTTCACCGGAGCGGGAAAAATCCTTGGGAAGCCGTCCGGTCGATGATTCACCGGAGCGGGCTGAGTCAGAAGGATCGTAGCAGAGCGACGAGACGCCGCCAAGACTGCCGCACCGCAGCGAGAGGCAGCGGAGAGCGGGGAAGCGTTTCGATGCAGGCATCAGTTGATGGATCAGCATGACGCTGTGCATGCTGGCTGCATCAGCGGAGCCGACGACCGTGCAAGAGGCGCTTGCGCGGCCCAAGGGAAAGCAGTGGGACGCCACCATCAAGTCCGAGTTGGCGTCCATTGCAGAAAATGACACGTGGCAGTTGGTTAACAGGCCGAAAGACGCCAAGATCATTGGCGCCAAGTGGGTCTTCAAGACCAAGTTCACGAAGGAAGGTGTGGTTGACAAGTACAAGGCGCGGCTCGTGGAAAAGGGGTACGCACAGCGTAAAGACGAGCACTACAATGAGACGTTCGCCCCGTTGCCAAGTTCACAAACATCGGGGCAATCCTTGTGGTGGCAGCCGCGAAGGACATGGAGCTCCACCAAATGGACGTAAAGACGGCCTTCCTCAATGGCATCATTGACAAGTGTGTATTAGTGTGCGGAAGTGTGTGTAAGTGTGTGTAAGTGCGTATAAGTACGTGTAAGTATGTGTAAGAATGTGTAAGTGTGGGCAAGTTTGTGTAAGTGCATGTAAGTGTGCGTAAATGCCTGTGAGTATGTGTAAGCGTGTGTGAGTGCGTGTGAGTGGGTGTAAGTCTGTGTAAGTGCATGTGAGTGTGTGTAAGTACGTGTAAGTATGTGTAAGTGTGTGCAAGTGTGTGCAAGTTCGTGAAAGTACGTGTAAGTACGTGAGAGTACGTGTAAGTGCATGTAAGTGCGTGTGAGTGCGTGTAAGTATGTGTAAGTACATGTGAGTGTGTGTAAGTGTGTATAAGTACATATAAGTGTGTGTAAGTGTGTGTACGTGTTTGTAAGTATGTGTAAGTACGTATAAGTGTGTGTAAGTACGTGAAAGTGCATGTGAGTGTGTGTAAGTACGTGTGAGTGCTTGTAAGTACGTGTGAGTACGTGTAAGTGCTTGTAAGTGCGTGTAAGTACGTGTAAGTGCATGTAAGTACGTGTAAGTGCGTGTGAGTGTGTGTAAGTGTGTGTAAGTGCGTGTAAGTCCGTGTAAGTGCGTGTGAGTGCGTGCAAATGCGTCTATGTAGGTGTATGTTTGTGTAAGTGTGTGTAAATATGCGTAAGTATAAGGAAGTGCATGTAAGTGCGAGTAAGTGTGTGTAACTGTGTGTGAGTACGTGCAAGTGTGTATAAGTGCTTGTAAGTGCGTGTAAGTCTGTGTAAGTCTGTGTAAGTACATGTAAGTGCGTGGAAGTGTGTGTGAGTGTGTGTGAGTGTGTGTAAATATGTGTAAGTATGTGTAAGTGTGTGTAAGTGCGTTTAAGTGTGTGTGAGTGCGTGTAAGTGCATGTAAGTGTGTGTAAGTGCGTGTAAGTGTGGGTAAGTGTATATATGTGCGTGTAAGGGCGTTAAGTGCGTGGAAGTGCGTGTAAGTATGTGTATGTGTGTGTATATATGCGTGAGTGCATATAAGTACGTATAAGTGCGTGTACGTTTGTGTAAGTACGTGAACGTCTGTGTAAGTGCGTGTTAGTACGTGTAAGTGCGTATAAGTGCGTGCACGTGGGTGTAAGTATGTGTGAGTGCATGTAAGTACGTGTAAGTGCGTGTACGTTTGTGTAAGTATGTGTAAGTCTGTGTAAGTACGTGTGAGTGCGTGTAAGTGCGTATAAGTGCGTGTTAGTGGGTGTAAGTACGTGTAAGTACGTGTAAGTATGTGTGAGTACGTGTAAGTGTGCGTAAGTGCGTGTGTGTGTGTGCAAGTGCGTGTGAGTGCACGTAAGAGTGTGTAAGTGTGTGTAAGTACGTGTAAGTGTGTGTAAGTCTGTATAAGTATGCGTAAGTGCGTGTAAGTGCATGTAAGTTTGTGTAAGTGCGTGTAAGTGCGTGTAACTGTGTGTAAGTGCGTGTAAGTGTGTGTAAGTCCGTATAAGTATGCCTAAGTGCGTGTAAGTGCGTGTAAGTGTGTGTAAGTGTGTATATGTGCATGTAACGGTGTATAAGTGCGTGTAAGTGTGTATTAGTATGTGTAATTGCGTGTAAGTGTGTGTAAGTCCGTGTAAGTGCGTGTGAGTGCATGCAAATTTATGTAAGTGCGTGTAAGTATGTGTACGGGCGTGTAAGTACGTGTAAGTGCATGTATGTACGTGTAAGTGCGTGTAAGTGCGTGTAATCTGTGTTGAGTGTGCATAAGTGCGTGTGAGTGCGTGTAAGTGCGTGTGAGTGCGTGTAAGTACGTGCCAGTGCGTGTAAATGATTGTAAGTACGTGCAAGTGCGTGTGAGTGTGTGTCAGTGTGTGTAAGTGTGTGTAAGTGTGTGTAAGTCCGTGTAAGGATGTCTGGATACGTGTAAGTGTGTATTGTGCGTGTATGTGCATGTAATTGCGTGTAAGTGTGCGTAAGTGCGTTTGAGTATGTGTAAGTGTGTGTAAATGCGTATAAGTGTGTGTAGGTGCGTGTAAGTGCCTGTGAGTGTGTGTTTGTGTGCGCAAGTACGTGCAAGTACGTCTAGGTCCATGTAAGTGCGTGTATGTACGTATAAGTATGTGTATGTATGAGTAAGTGCGTGTAAGTGTGTGTTAGTGCGTGTAAGTGTGTGTAAGTAGGTAGAAATGCGTTTGAGTACGTGTAAGTGTGTGTGAGTGCGTTTAAGTGCGTGTAAGTACGTGTATGGATGTGTAAGTGTGTGTAAGTGCATGTCAGTGTGTGTAAGTACGCGTCAGTGCGTGTAAGTACATGTCAGTGCGTCTAATGTGTATAAGTGCGTGTAAGTACGTGGAAGTACGTGTGAGTGCTTGTAAGTGCGTGTAAGTACGTTTAAGTGCGTGCAAGTGCGTGTAAGTGTGTGTACGTGCATGTAAATTTGTGTGAGTACGTGTAAGTGTGTATGAGTACATGTACGTGGGTGTGAGTACGTGTAAGTGCGTGTTAGTGCGTGTGAGTTCCTGTAAGTGTGCGTGAGTGCGTATAAGTGTGTGTAGGTGCGTGTTAGTGCATATAAGTACGTGGAAGTTCGTGTAAGTGCGTGTCGGTGTGTGTAAGTACGTGTAAGTGTATGTAAATGTGTGTAAGTGCGAGTAAGTGTGTGTGAGTACGTGTAAGTGCGTGTAAGTACGTGTAAGTTTGTGTAAGTGTGTGTAAGTGCGCGTAAGTGCGTGTAAGTGTGTGTAAGTGCGTGTAAGTATGTGTAAGTGTGTACAAGTGTGTGTTAGTGCGTGTAAGTATGTGTAAGTGTGTGTAAATGCACGTGAGTGTGTGTAGGTACGTGTGAGTACGTGTGGGTGTGTATAAGTCTGTGTAAGTGCGTGTTTGTACGTGTAAGTACGTGTAAGTGTGTATAAGTGTGTGCAAGTGTGTGCAAGTACGTGAAAGTGCGTGGAAGTGCATGAGAGTATGTGTAAGTGTGTGTACGTATGTGCGAGTGTGTGTAAGTACGTGTCAGTGTGTGTGAGTGCGTGTAAGTATGTGTATGTACGTATAAGTGCATGTAAGTGCATGTAAGTGTGTATAAGTGCATATAAGTGCGTGTGAGTGCAAGTAAGTGCGTGTGAGTACTTGTAAGCGCGTGTGAGTACGTGTAAGTGTGTGTAAGTGCGTATAAATGTGTGTAAGTACGTATACGTGCGTGGAAGTCCGTATAACTGCGTGTGAGTGTGTCTAAGTATGTATAAGTGCGTATAAGTCCGTGTAAGTGCGTGTGATTGCGTGCAAGTGCATGTAAGTGCGTGTTGGTACATGTTCGTACGTGTAAGTACGTATAAGTGCGTGTAAGTGCGTGTGAGTAGGTGTGAGTATGTGTAAGTGCGTGTAAGTGCGTGTAAGTACGTGTCAGTGCGTGTTAGTGCGTGTAAGTGCGTGTAAGTATGTGTAAGTATGTGTAAGTGCATGTGAGTGTGTACAATGGTGTTTAAGTTCATGTAAGTGTGTGTAAGTGGGTGTAAGTACGTGTGAGTGCGTGTGAGTGCGAAAATGTGAGTGTAAGTACATGTTAGTGTGTGTAAGTCTGTATACGTGCGTGTGAGTGCGTACAAGTGCGTGTAAGTGCGTGTAAGTACGTGTAAGTGCATGTAAGTGCGTGAGTATGTGTACGTGTGTGTAAGTCCGTGTATGTGTGTGTGAGTGTGTGTAAGTGCGTGTAAGTGTCTATAAGTGCGTATGAGTACGTGTAAGTACGAATGAGTGCGTGTAAGTGCGTGTGAGTATGTGTACGTGTGTGTAAGTGCGTGTAAGTGTGTGTAGGAACTTGTAAGTGCATGTAAGGGTGTCCAAGTGCGTATAAGTGCATGTAAGTGCGTGTAAATGTGTGTGAGTGTGGGTAAGTATGTGTAAGTGTGTGCTACTATGTATGAGTGTGTGTAAGTACGTGTAAGTGCATCCAAGTGCGTGTAAGTGTGTGTTAGTACATCTATGTTTGGATAAGTGTGAGTAAGTGCGTGTAAGTATGTATAAGTGTATGTAAGTGCGTGTAAGTACGTGTAAATGTGTGTGAGTACGTGTAAGTGCATTTGAGTTTGTGTAAGTACGTGTGAGTGCGTGTAAGTGCCTGTAAGTGCGTGTAAGTGCATGTAAGTGTGTGTGAGTACATGTACGTATGTGTAAGTACGTGTAAGTACGTGTAAGTATGTGTAAGTGCGTGTCAGTACTTGTAAGTGTGTGTATGTGCGTGAAAGTGCATGTGAGTGCGTGAAAGAGTGTGTAAGTGTGGGTAAGTACATGTGAGTGCATATAAGTGCGTGTAAGTACGTGTAAAATTGTGTAAGTGTGTGTAAGTCCGTGTAAGGATGTCTGGATACGTGTAAGTGTGTATAAGTGCGTATAAGTCCGTGTAAGTGCGTGTAACTGCGTGCACGTGTGAGTGTGTGTAAGTACGTGTAACTACGTGTAAGTATGTGTAAGTATGTGTAAGTATGTGTAAGTATGTGTAAGTATGTGTAAGTATGTGTAAGTATGTGTAAGTATGTGTAAGTATGTGTAAGTATGTGTAAGTATGTGTAAGTATGTGTAAGTATGTGTAAGTATGTGTAAGTATGTGTAAGTATGTGTAAGTATGTGTAAGTATGTGTAAGTATGTGTAAGTATGTGTAAGTATGTGTAAGTATGTGTAAGTATGTGTAAGTATGTGTAAGTATGTGTAAGTATGTGTAAGTATGTGTAAGTATGTGTAAGTATGTGTAAGTATGTGTAAGTATGTGTAAGTATGTGTAAGTATGTGTAAGTATGTGTAAGTATGTGTAAGTATGTGTAAGTATGTGTAAGTATGTGTAAGTATGTGTAAGTATGTGTAAGTATGTGTAAGTATGTGTAAGTATGTGTAAGTATGTGTAAGTATGTGTAAGTATGTGTAAGTATGTGTAAGTATGTGTAAGTATGTGTAAGTATGTGTAAGTGCGTGTCAGTACTTGTAAGTGTGTGTATGTGCGTGAAAGTGCATGTGAGTGCGTGAAAGAGTGTGTAAGTGTGGGTAAGTACATGTGAGTGCATATAAGTGCGTGTAAGTACGTGTAAAATTGTGTAAGTGTGTGTGAGTACGTGTATGTGCGTGTAAGTGCGTATAAGTGCGTGTAGGTGCATGTAAGTGTGCGTAAGTACGTGTAAGTGCGTGTAACTGCGTGCAAGTGCGTGTCAATGTGTGTGAGTGTGTATAAGTGCGTGTGAGTACGTGTAAGTGCGTGTGAGTGTGTGTAAGTGCGTGTAAGTACGTGTAAGCGTATATACGTGCGTGTAAGTCTGTCTTAGTGCGTACAAGTACGTGTAAGTGCGTGTACATACGTGTGAGTCTGTGTAAGTGTCATAGTTGCCCTCGATGCTCGATGGAGGGCTCCTACATCGACATCCACACATCGATCGGCATCGATGCGGCATCGATGCCGATGCAGCTGGCGAGTGCACGCTGCCCTCACCAAGCGACCGAGCGGAGCCCCACACGTCGGAGGACCGCATATTCAGGTGAAAATGGGTCCACCGACGAGTTCGACTTTGGGCAGGTTTTTTCATGAAATGTTATTTTTTTCTAAGAACTATGCTTGTGACATGTGTACATGACATGTGTCAAGTGATATCACCCATCATCCAATGGAAAACAGTTAATGATATCCATGCATGACCTCGTATTTTTAGAAGATACCCCATTGTGTAACCATGCAATTGTAACCGTGGTTTGGTCCATGTCACGTTATGTCAGTCCCGCCTGTAAACAGCTTCATGGATCATGAACACAAAGCATGGTGACATGCGTTACCTCGTGGCACATGAACATACCCGTCTCTGGCCCGTCCGATGTGCAGCTCCAACTGATCATCTCAACCGTGCAATCCTGGCTGGTCAACATTGGCAACGTTGGGTCGCTGAGGAAGTTCGACCCGGAAAAGACCACCGTGTGTGACTGCCGAAGTGCGGCAATCACACAACACTNGTCACGTTATGTCAGTCCCGCCTGTAAACAGCTTCATGGATCATGAACACAAAGCATGGTGACATGCGTTACCTCGTGGCACATGAACATACCCGTCTCTGGCCCGTCCGATGTGCAGCTCCAACTGATCATCTCAACCGTGCA
Source organism: Penium margaritaceum (assembly GCA_023375785.1). NCBI lineage: Eukaryota > Viridiplantae > Streptophyta > Zygnematophyceae > Desmidiales > Peniaceae > Penium > Penium margaritaceum. The sequence goes on from SZWC01006244.1 coordinate 102,810, forward strand.
ATCCTGGCTGGTCAACATTGGCAACGTTGGGTCGCTGAGGAAGTTCGACCCGGAAAAGACCACCGTGTGTGACTGCCGAAGTGCGGCAATCACACAACACTTCTCTCTTTGATGTTGGCCTAAATAGTTAGCCATTTTGGCTAACTGTTGAGGCCAGCTAGCATGGCCTCGCAGACAGGCACCTCGCATCAGGGCAGTTCTGCTAATCTTTCGGCAGCCTCAAGTGTGTTCGACGCAGCGAAGTGGAACCCACCAAAGAAGCGGCCGCTGACAGGTGACTTCCTCACAAAAGAGCTGAGCAAGCATTGTGGGACGTTGGTGGTGTGACGCTGGTGGTGGTGTGACGCTGGTGGTGGACAGCGACGATGAGGAACCAGCGAAGCAGCCAAGGCAAACGGCTACAACCACCTTGCAGGATGAGGTTCCCATCTCTGACATCAACAAGGCAGCTAGCTTTCGGCAGTCTACGATGATTGAGCACTCAGACCGGTCCAACAACGAAAAATGCGAGCTCAGCGTTGTCAAGTTGATGTGCATCTCAGCCCTGCCCATCTCTTTCTGCCGTGAGGCAGTGCTGATGGAGATCATAAAAAATGCCAAGAAGGTCACTGCTGCTTTCCGGCTGCCTGCAAGGTCCACTGTGGTGGGTGACCTGCTTCCAAAGCTAGACAAGGAGCTGGAAGCACTTGACGCTCCTTTGAAGCAGGGTTGGAGCACTTATGGGTGTAGTATAGCCGTAGACGAGTGGTCTGACCAGCAGGTCAGACCAATCTACAATGCCATGGCTGTGAACGCAATGGGTTCTGTGCACCTCTTCTCTTGCGACGCAAGTGGACTGACCCGGGACGCAGACCACGTGGCCTGCATGATCGAGGCAGCTATTGAGATGGTGGGAGAGGACAAGGTTGTTTCTGTCATCTGCGACAACACATCAGTGAACAAGAAGGCATTTACAGAGCTTCGCAAAAAGTATCCACGATTGTTCTTCCAGGGATGTTGTGCACACAATGTGGACCTCATCATGAAGGATGTGGGGAAATCTGCGTGGGGTGCAAGTGTCATTGGACGGTGTGAGAAGATTGTTTCTTTTTTCAGGAACAACGCGATGCCGAGGACGTGGCTCAAGGAGAAGACAGGCGGCAAGGTATTGAAGAACCGGTGCGACACTCGGTTTGCATCGGTCTTCTCCATGGTCGAGAGGCTTCTGGAGCTTCGTGAGGAGTTAGAGACGTTTGTTGGACTGGATGTGTGGAAGCAGATTGGTTCTCACCACGATGCCAGCTTTCGGTCAAGGAAGAGGGAGGTGAGGTGCTTTATCAGGAGGAAGGTCTTCTGGGTTCAGGTACGTCAGCTGAAAGTGCTGTTGCAGCCACTGACTGTACTCCTGAGGGTTGCGGATAAGCCATGTGGGAGTGTGGGTGAGATTTATGAGGGGCTGCTGGACTGTGCTATGTCTCTGAAGAGCCTCTCTGTGAAGAAGGGTAGAAAGCCTTGGAGGGTTGGAGAAAATCATGTCAACATTGTGCTTGGCAGGCTTGAGGCACGGTGGTCGAAGGACATGTCTTGTCCTTTGTATGCTGGTGCTCGCCGTCTCCACCCAGAGCACTTCGGCAATGACCTATCACAGGTTAACACCACTTTGGCAGCTTGGCAGATGGTTCCTGAGGCGCTGGTTCTAGAAAATAACTAGGACCAGGTGCTGAAGGAGATTGGGGCATTCCATAAAGCCCAGACGATGGTGGATACGGATCCCATGGTCACCCCGCGACGGAATGCTAAAGCCAGTGCAGCTGTTGCCAAGGTGCAGTGTGGTACAATGACAGTGGTCAAGTGGCACGTGAACTACATGTGCCACTTGCCTGTGCTGCGTAATCTTGCCCTGAAAGTCTTGTCTCAGCCATGCGCATCCTCTGAGTGTGAGCGTGTTTTTTCAACGCACGAGCTGATTCACACTGCCAGGCGCAACAGGCTGAAGGTTGAGACGCTGGAGCTCTTGGTTCGCTGCAACGTGCGATTGCGGAAGCAATATGGGCGGACTGGGGGCAAGAGGGCAGCAGGAGGGCTTGCAGCAGCAGCTGAAGCAGAAGCAGTTGCAGAGGCAGGAGCAGATGAAGAAGCAGAAGCAAGTGAGGACGACGGAGACATTGTGGAAGAGGAAGGGGTTCTCAGTGAGCCTGAGGATGACATGGAGAGTGACAATGAGGAAGAAGAGGAGGAAGAGGAACTTCCAGCAACAGAAGATGATGTTGTGGAGGTCATGGCAACCATGCGTGTCATGACAGATCTTCCAAGGCTGCCACATACCTGGCCTGTGCATGTCTATGAGCAGGTGACTCCATCATCCAACAAGGCTCCAAGGGACGAGGGAGCTGGGGACGAGGAGGATGATGATGAAGGGGAGAAAGAGAAGGATGAGGGAGTTGCACATGGACAGGGCAGAGAGCAGAGAGCAGACAAGGGAGCCACCAACAAGCAGGGTGGAGGGGGTGGGGGAGGTGAAGGGGGTGAAGGGGGTGGGCAGGGTGAAGGGTGTGAAGGTGGACATGTCCAGGACGTGCCAGCTGCTGCCAGTGCAGCAGGAGAAACACCAGGCACAGAAAAAGGGATACAGGATACTGCAGTATCACCTAAACACAAGGGATCCACTGCAGCCTCCAGAGTTGGACCTGCTGCAAGGGCCACAGCAAAGCCTGGTGCAGCCAAAGCAGCAGCTGTGAAGCGTGCAGCAGCTGTAGCAAACAGGGCTGCTGCATTGAAGGCAGCAAAGCGCAAGAAGAAGTAGAAGTAGATTTACATTCTCATTGTCATTGTCATACTCACTTGTCACTTGTCCTGGATCATTCTATCAAGCAATGTTTGCTCCACTGCCCTTTGCAGTATTTGCTTGTGCTTATTTGGAGATTCAAGCAATGTAGTCTGTAAAGTGGACATGGATGCAGAGAAGTCATACAACTGCTAACAGTTGCAAACCATTGTACATAAGGCCACATGAATGTGTGTGGATAGTAGGATATGAATGTGACTGATGCATTATGGATTGCAATGCCACAGTGCATGGAATGGATGAAATAATGATAATGGTGTCATTCTGGTTTTTAATGTACTTCCGTAGAAGGTGTGAATGCCATCAACATGTTGTGAATGTGCCCAAAACCAAAGCATCTGTACAGTTCAGGGCAGTTCTGTGCCCCTTGCATGAGGGGCCACATCGATGCCCCCAGATGAGAGTCCATCGATGGATCGATGGGCATCGATGGGCATCGATGGGCGATGGGCCAAGGCCAACACTGGTAAGTGTGTGTGAGTACGTGTAAGCATGCGTGAGTACGTGTAAGTGTGTGTAAGTGCATGTAAGTACGTGTAAGTGCATGTAAGTGTATCTTAGAACGTGTAAGTGTGTGTAAGTGCGTGTAAATGCGTGTGAGTATGTGTAAGTGCGTATGAGTATATATAAGTGCGTGTGAGTACGTGTGAGTGCGTGTACGTGTGTGTAACTGTGTGTGAGTGTGTGTGAGTGTGTGTGAGTGTGTGTAAGTGCGTGTAAGCACGTGTAAATCTGTGTAAGTATGTGTGAGTGTGTGTAAGTGCATGTAAGTGTGTGTAAGTGTATGCACGAGCGTGTACATTCGTGTGAGTGCGTGTAAGTGTGTGTAAGTATGTGTAAGTTCGTCTAAGTCCGTGAAAGTGCGTGTAAGTACGTGTAAATGCATGCAAGTCCGTGTAAGTGCGTGTAGGTGCGTGTGAGTGTGTGCAAGTGCATGGAAGTTCATGTAAGTGCGTGTAAGTACGTGTAAGTATGTCTAAGTGCATGTGAGTACGTGTAAGTGTGTGTAAGTGTGTTAAAGTGCATGTAAGTCCGTGGAAGTCGGTGTAAGTGCGTGTAAGTGTGTGTAAGGGTGTATGAGTGCATGTAAGTGTGTATAAGTGTGTGTAAGTGTGTGTAAGTGCGTGTAAGAGCATTGTAAGTACGTGTGAGTGTGTAAGTGTGTATGAGTGTGTATAAGTATGTGTAAGTGTGTGTAAGTGTGTGTAAGAAAGTGTAAGTACATGTAAGTGTGCATACGTATATGTAAGTGCGTATAAGGGTGTGTAAGTGTGTGGAAGTGCGTGTAAGTTTGTGTAAGTGCGTGTGAGTGTATAGAAGTGTGTGTAAGTGCGTGTGAGTGCGTATACGTACGTGCAAGTATGTGCAAGTGTGTGTAAGTACGTGTAAGTGTGTGTGAGTTTGGTTAAGTGTGTGTGAGTACGTGTAAGTGCTTGTTAGTATGTGTAAGTGTGTGTGAGTGCATGTAAGTACGTGTAAGTGTGTGTAAGTGCATGTGAGTACGTGTGAGTACGTGTGAGTGTGTGTAAGTGCGTGTAAGTATGTGTAAGTCCGTATAAGTGCGTGTGAGTGCATGTAAGTGCGTGCAAGTACGTGCAAGTACGTGTGAGTGTGTGTAAGTGCGTGTAAGTATGTGTAAGTCCGTATAAGTGCGTGTGAGTGCATGTAAGTGCGTGCAAGTACGTGCAAGTACGTGTAAGTGAGTTTAAGTGCGTATAAGTGTGTGTGAGTGCGTGTAAGTGCCTGTAAGTGCGTGTAATTACGTGTAAGTGCGTGTAAGTATGTGTAAGTGCGTGTAAGTCTGTGTAAGTCCGTGTAAGCTCGTGTGAGTGCGTGTGAGTGCGTGTAAGTGCGTGCAAGTACGTGTAAGTACGTGTAAGTGAGTTTAAGTGCGTATAAGTGTGTGTGAGTGCGTGTAAGTGCCTGTAAGTGCGTGTAATTACGTGTAAGTGCGTGTAAGTATGTGTAAGTGCGTGTAAGTCTGTGTAAGTCCGTGTAAGCTCGTGTGAGTGCGTGTGAGTGCGTGGAAGTGCGTGTAAATGCTTGTAAGTGCTTGTAAGTGTATATAAGTGCGTGTGAGTACGTGTACGTACGTGCAAGTGCGTGTGAGTGCATGTAAATGCGTGTGAGTGTGTGTGAGTGTGTGTGAGTGCGTGTAAGTATGTGTGGGTGCGTGTAATTACGTGTAAGTGCATGTAAGTACGTGTAAGTGTGTGTAATTGCGTGTGAGTACGTGTAAGTATGTGTAAGTGCGTGTGAGTGTGTTTGATTTCGTGTGAGTGCATGTAAGTGTGGATAAGTGCATGTAAGTGCGTGTAAGTCCGTGTAAGTGCGTGTTAGTACGTCCAAGTGCGTGTAAGTGTGCGTAAGTGCGCGTAAGCGCGTGTAAGTATGTGTAAGTACGTGTAAGTGCGTGCAAGTACGTGTGAGTGCGTGTAAGTGTGTGTAAGTGCGTTTAAGTACGTGTAAGTCCGTGTAAGTCCGTGTAATTGCGTATAAGTATGTGTAAGCGTGTGTAAGTGTGTATGAGTATGTATCAGTGTATGTAAGTATATGTGTGTGTAAGTAGGTGTAAGCATGTGTGAGTGTGTGTAAGTGCGTGTAAGTATGTGTAAGTGTGTGGAAGTGCGTGTAAGTCCGTGAAAGTGCGTAAGAGTGCGTGTTAGTGCGTGTGAGTACGTGTAAGTGTGTGTGAGTGCGTGTAAGTACGTGTAAGTGCGTGTAAGTACGTGTAAGTGCGTGCAAGTGTGTGTGAGTATGTGTAAGTGTGTGTAAGTGTGTCTAAGTGCGTGTAACTGCATATAACTAAGTGTAAGTGCGTGTAAGTGTGTGTACTTGTGAAGTATGTGTACGTATGTGTAAGTGTATGTAAATGCGTGTGAGTGCATGTAAGTGTGTGTGAGTGTGTGTGAGTGGGTCTAAGTGTGTGTAAGTGCGTGTAAGTGCGTATAAGTGTGTGTGTGAGTGTGTGTAAGTACGTGTGAGTACGTGTAAGTGCATGTAAGGGCGTGTAAGTGCGTATAAGTATGTGTAAGTATGTGTGAGAATGTGTGAGTACGTGAGTGTGTGTAAGTGTGTATAAGTGTGTGTAAGTCCGTATAAGTGTGTGTTATTACGTGCGAGTGTGCATAAGTGCGTGTAAGTATGTGGAAGTGTGTGTAAGTGCATGTAAGTGCATGGAAGTGCGTGTAAGTGCGTGTAAGTGCATGTAAGTGCGTATAAGTACGTGTAAATGTGTGTGAGAGTGTGTAAGTGCGTGTGAGTGTGTATAAGTACGTGTGAGTGTGTGTAAGTCTGTGTAAGTGGGTGTAAGTGCGTGTAAGTGCGTGTATGTGTATGTAAGTACATGTAAGTGCACGTAAGTACGTGTAGGTACGTGTAAGTGCGTGTAAGTACGTGTAAGTATGTGTATGTGAATGTAAGTGTGTGTAAGTGCGTATAAGTATGTGTAAGTGTGTGTAAGCGTGTGTGTGTGTGGGTGTGGATAAGTGCGTGCGAGTGCGTGTAAGTGTGTGTAAGTTCGTATAAATGTATGTGAGTGCGTGTAAGTGTGTGTAAGTGCGTGTAAGTGCGTGTAATTGTGTACAAGTAAGTGTTTGTAAGTGCATGTAAGTGCGTTCAAATGTGGGTGAGTGTGTGTAAGTATGTGTGAGTGTGTGTAAGTGTGTCTAAGTGCATGTAAGTAAATGTAAGTGTGTGTAAATGCGTATGAGTGTGTGTAAGTATGTATGAGTGCGTGTAAGTGCGTGTGAGTACGTGTAAGTGCGTGTAAGTGTGTGTAAGTGCGTGTAAGTATGTGTGAGTGCGTGTGAGTGCGTTTGAGTGTGTGTAAGGGCTTGTGAGTGCATATAAATGCGTGTATGTGCGTGTAAGTACGTGTAAGTATGTGCAAGTGTGTGTAAGTGCGTGTAAGTATGTGCAAGGGCGTGTAAACGCACGTGAGTGCGTGTAAGTGCGTGTGAGTGCGTGTGAGTGCATGTGAGTGCGTATAAGTCCGTATAAGTGTGTGTGAGTGCATATAAGTATGTGTAAGTTTATTTAAGTGTGTGCAGGAGTGTTCAAGTGTGTGAAAGTACATGGAAGTACGTGAGAGTGCGTGTATGTGCATGTAAGTATGTGTGAGTACGTGTAAGTGCATGCAAGTGTGTGTGAGTGTGTGTAAGTTCATGTAAGTGTGTGTAAGTGTATAGAAGTGCATATATGTGCATAGAAGTGTGTGTGAGTGTGTGTAAGTGTGTGTAAGTGCGTGTAAGTCCGTGTAAGTACGTGTGATTGCGTGCAAGTGCTTGTAAGTGCGTGTTAGTATGTGTTAGTGCGTGTAAGTACGTGTAAGAGCGTGTTAGTGTGTGTGAGTGCGTGTGAGTGTGTGTAAGTGCGTGTAAGTGTGTGTGAGTGCATATGAGTGTGTGTAAGTGCGTGTTAGTGCATGTAAGTACATGTAAGTGCGTGTAAGTGCGTGTAAGTAAGAATAAGTATGTGTAAGTGCGTGTAAGTGTGTGTCAGTGCGTGTAAGTGCGTATAAGTTCATGTAAGTGTGTGTAAAAGCCTGTGAGTGCATGTGAGTGCGAGTGAGTGTGTGTAAGTGTAAGTGAGTGCATGTGAGTGTGTGTAAGTGAGTGTAAGTACATATAAGTATGTGTAAGTCCGTATAAGTGCGTGTGAGTGCGTGCAAGCGCGTGTAAGTGCGTGTAAGTACGTGTACGCATGTGTAAGTGCGTGAGTACGTGTAAGTGCGTATAAATTAGTGTATGCGTATGTAAGTGCGTGTAAGTACGTGTAAGTACGTGTAAGTACGAGTGAGTGCGTGTGAGTGTGAATGAGTGCGTGTAACTGTATGTGAGTATGTGCAAGTGTGTTTAAGTGCGTATAAGTGCGTGTAGGTGCGTGTAAGTGTGTGTAACCATGTCTAAGCGCGTGTAAGTGCATGTAAGTGTGTGTAAATGCGCGTGAGAGCGTGTAAGTGCGTGCAAGCACGTGTGAGTACGTGTAAGTGCGTGTAAGTACGTATAAGTGCATGTTAGTACGTGTAAGTGTGTGTAAGTGCGTGTAAGTGCGTGTAAGTACGTGTGAGTACGTGTAAGTGCGTGTGAGTACGTCTAAGTTTGTGTAAGTTTGTGTAAGTGCGTGTAAGTGCGTGTAAGTGCGTGTAAGTGTGTGTAAGTACGTGTAAATGTGTGTGAGTGTGAGTAAGTGCGTGAGAGCTCATCTATGTGCGTGTGAGTGCGTGTAAGTGCATGTAAGTACGTGTAAGTGCATGTAAGTGCTTGTGAGTGCGTGTAAGTGCGTATAAGTACATGTAAGTGCGTGTAAGTGCGTGTAAGTGCATGCAAGTATGTGTAAGTGTGTATATGTGCATGAAAGTATGTGTAAGCGTGTGAATGTGTGTGTAAGTGTGGGTAAGTGCGTGTGAGTGTGTGTAAGTGTGTGCAAGTGTGCGTAGGTGCGTGTAAGTGTGTGTAAGTACGTGTAAGTGCGTGTAAATGTGTGTGAGTGCGTGTATGTGCGTGTGAGTGCATGTAAGTAGGTGTGAGTGCATGTAAGTGCGTGTAAGTACGTGTAAGTACGTGTAAGTGCGTGTAAGTCTGTCTTAGTACGTGCAAGTGCGTGTAAGTGCGTGTACATACGTGTGAGTACGTATAAGTGTGTGTAAGTAATTTTAAGTACGTGTGAGTGCGTGTAAGTGCATGTAAGTGCATGTAAGTACGTGTAAGTCAAGTAAATGCGGGTTAGTTTGTGTGAGTGCGTTTAAGTGTGTGTAAGTGCGGGTAAGTTTGTGTGAGTGCGTGTTAGTGTGTGTAAGTGCGTATAAGTACGTGTAAGTCCATGGAAGTGCATGGAAGTACGTGTAAGTGCGTGTCACTATGTGTAAGTGCATGTACGTCCGTGTAAGTGGGTGTAAGTGCGTGTGAGTGCGTGTGAGTATGTGGAAATGCGTTTGAGTGCATGTAAATGCGTGTAAGTACGTGTAAGTATGTGAAAGTGTGTGTAAGTGCATGTAAGTGTGTGTGAGTGTGTGTGAGTGCGTTTAAGTGCGTGCAAGTATGTGTAAGTGCGTGTACGTGCGTGTAAGTGTGTGTAAGTACGTGTAAGTGTGTGTAAGTCCGTGTAAATGCGTGTGAGTACGTGTGAGTGCGTGTAAGTGCGTGTCAATATGTGTAAGTGTGAGTAAGTGTATTTAAGTTCGTATAAGTGTGTGTGAGTGTGTGTGAGTGCGTGTAAGTATGCGTAAGTGCGTGTACGTGCGTGTAAGTGTGTGTAAGTACGTGTATGTGCATGTAAGTGCATGTAAGTGCGTATAAGTGTGTGTAAGTGCGTGTAAGTGCATACAAGTACATGTAAATGGGGATAAGTACGTGTGAATACGTGCAAGTTTGTGTAAGTGCGTGTAAGTTTGTGCAAGTGTGTGTGAGTACGTGTAAGTGCGTGTAAGTGCGTGTAAGTGTGTGTGACTGCATATAACTAAGTGTAAGTGCGTGTAAGTGTGTATATGTGAAGTACGTGTAAGAACATGTAAGTGCACATAAATGCGTGTGAGTGCGTGTAGGTGTGTGTGAGTGCGTGTGAGTGTGTCTAAGTGCGTGTAAGTGCGTGTAAGTGTGTGTAAGTACGTGTGAGTACGTGTAAGTGCATGTAAGGGCGTGTATGTACGTATAAGTGTGTGTACGTGTGTGTGAGTATAAGTGAGTACGTGGGTGTGTGTAAGTGCGTGTAAGTGTGTGTAAGTCCGTATAAGTGCGTGTTATTATGTGTGAGTGTGTATAAGTGTGTGTAAGTACGTGGAAGTGTGTGTAAGTGCATGTAAGTGCGTGGAAGTGCGTGTAAGTGCATGTAAGTTCGTGTAAGTACGTGTAAATGTGTGTGAGTGTGTGTAACTGCATGTTAGTGCGTGTAAGTCTGTGTAAGTGTGTGTAAGTGGGTGTAAGTACGTGTATGTGTGTGTAGTGTATGTAAGTGCACGTAAGTGATGTAGGTACGCGTAAGTGTGTGTAAGTACATGCAAGTATGTGTATGTGCGTGTAAGTGTGTGTAAGTGTGGTTAGGTGCGTGCGAGTGTGTGTAAGTGCGTGTAAGTTCGTATAAATGTATGTGAGTGTGTGTAAGTGTGCATAAGTGCGTGTAAGTGCGTGTACTTGCGTGCAAGTACTTATAAGTGCGTGTAAGTGCGTGTAAGTGCGTTTCAATGTGTGTGAGTGCATGTAAGTATGTTTGAGTGTGTGTAAGTTTGTCTAAGTGCATGTAAGTGAATGTAAGTGTGTGTAAATTTGTATGAGTGTGTGTAAGTACGTGTGAGTGCATGTAAGTGCGTGTGAGTACATGCATGTCCGTGTAAGTGCGTGCAAGTGCATGTAAGTACGCGTGAGTGTGTGTGAGTGCGTGTGAGTGTGTCTAAGTGCTTGTGAGTGCATATCAATGCGTGTATGTACGTGTAAGTATGTGTAAGTGTGTGCAAGTGTATGTAAGTGCGTATAAGTATCTATAAGGGTGTGTAAATGCAAGTGAGTGCGTGTAAGTGCGTGTGAGTGCGTGTGAGTGCGTAAAAGTCTGCATAAGTATGTGTGTGTGTGCATATAAGTACGTGTAAGTGTGTGTATGTGTGTGCAAGTGTGTACAAGTACGTGAAAGTGCGTGCAAGTACGTGAGAGTGCGTGTAAGTGCGTGTAAGTATGTGTGAGTACGTGTGAGTACATGCAAGTGTGTGTGAGTGCGTGTAAGTGCATGTAGGTGTGAGTAAGTGTCTAGAAGTACGTATAAGTGCATGCAAGTGTGTGTAAGTACGTGTAAGTGCGTGTGAGTGTGTATAAGTGCATGTGAGTATGTGTATGTGGGTGTGAGTGCGTGCAAGTGCGTGTTAGTGGGTGTAAGTGCATGTAAGTGTGTGTAAGTGCGTGTAAGTGCGTGTGAGTGTGGATAAGTGTGTGTAAGTGCGTGTAAGTCCGTGTACGTGCGTGCGATTGCGTGCAAGTGCGTGTAAGTGCGTGTTTGTACGTGTTAGTGCGTGTAAGTACGTGTAAGTGCGTGTTAGTGTGTGTGAGTGCGTGTGAGTGTGTGTGAGTACGTGTAAGTGTGTGTGAGTGCGTGTGAGTATGTTTAAGTGCGTGTTAGTGCATGTAAATGTGTATAAGTGCGTGTCAGTGCGTGTCAGTGCGTGTAAGTGCGTGTAAGTGCATGTAAGTGTGTGTGAAAGCCTGTCAGTGCATGGGAGTGCGAGTGAGTGTGGGTGTAAGTGCATGTGAGTGTGAGTAATTACAAGTAAGTGTGTGTAAGTGTGTGCAAGTATGTGTAAGTGTATGTGAGTGTATGTAAGTGAGTGTAAGTACATGTAAGTGTGTGTAAGTCCGTATAAGTGTGTGTGAGTACATGCAAGCGCGTGTAAGTGCGTGTAAGTACGTGTAAGTGCGTATAAGTGCGTGAGTACGTATAAGTATGTGTAAGTCCGTGTATGTGTGTGTAAGTGCGTATAAGTACATGTAAGTGCGTGTAGGTGCGTGTAAGTGTGTGTAAGTATGCCTAAGTGCGTGTAAGTGCATGTAAGTGTGTGTAAATGCGTGTGAGTGCATGTAAGTGCATGCAAGTGCCAGTGAGTGCGTGTAAGTTTGTGTAAGTACGTATAAGTACGCGTTAGTACGTGTAAGTGTGTGTAGGTGCGTGTAAGTACGTGTAAGTACGTATAAGTACGTGTAAGTGCGTGTGAGTACGTCTAAGTTTGTGTAAGTGTGTGTAAGTACGTGTAAGTGCGTGTAAGTGCGTGTAAGTATGTGTAAGTGCATGTAAGTGCGTGTGAGTGCGTGTAAGTGCGTATAAGTACGTGTAAGTGTGTGTAAGTGCGTGTAAGTGCATGCAAGTACGTATAAGTGTGTATATGTGCATGAAATTATATGTAAGCATGTGAATGTGTGTGTAAGTGTGGGTAAGTCCGTGTGAGTGTGTGTAAGTGTGTGTAAGTGTGCGTAAGGGCGTGTAAGTGCGTGTAAGTATGTGTAAGTGCATGTAAATGTGTGTGAGTGCGTGTAAGTGTGTGTGAGTGCGTGTAAGTACGTGTGAGTGCATGTAAGTGCGTGTAAGTGCGTGTAATTACGTGTAGGTGCATGTAAGTCTGTCTTAGTACGTGCAAGTGCGTGTAAGTGCGCGTACATATGTGTGAGTACGTATAAGTGCGTGTGAGTTTTTTTAAGTGGGTGTGAGTGTGTGTAAGTGCATGTAAGTGCGTGTAAGTGCGTGTAAGTACATGTAAGTACGTGTAAGTTTGTGTGAGTGCGTGTAAGTGTGTGTAAGTGTGTATAAGTGCGTGTAAGCCCGTGTAAGTGCGTGTAAGTACGTGTAAGTGCATGTCAGTATGTGTAAGTGCATGTACGTCCGTGTAAGTGTCTGTAAGTGCGTGTGAATGCGTGTGGGTACATGGAAGTGCGTATGCGTGCATGTAAGTGTGAGTAAGTATGTGTAAGTACGTATAAGTGCGTGTAAGTACGTGTAAGTATGTGAAAGTGTGTGAAAGTGCGTATAAGTGTGTGTGAGTGTGTGTGTGTGCGTTTAAGTGCGTGCAAGTATTTCTAAATGCGTGTAAGTGCGTGTATGTGTGTGTAAGTACGTGTAAGTGCGTGTAACTGTGTGTAAATGCGTGTGACTACGTGTGAGTGCGTGTAAGTGCGTGTCATTACGTGTAAGTGTGTGTAAGTGTGTGTAAGTACGTATAAGTGCGTATAAGCGTGTGTGAGTGTGTGTGTGTGCCTGTAAGTGTGTGTAAGTATGTGTAAGTGTGTGTAAGTCCGTGTAAGTGCGTGTGAGTACGTGCAATTGTGTGTAAGTTTGTGTAAGTGTGTATAAGTATGTATGATTATGTCTAAGTGTATGTGAGTGCGTGTAAGTGTGTGTAAGTGTGTTTATGTGCATGTAAGTCCGTGTAAGTACGTGTAAAAGTATGTAAGGGCGTGTGAGTGTGTGTAAGAGTAGGTAAGTGGGTGTAAGTGTGTATAAGTGCATGTAAGTGCGTGTAAATATGTGTGAGTGTGTAAGTGCGTATGAGTTCGTATAAGTGTGTGTAAGTACGTGTTAGTATGTGTAAGTGCGTGTAAGTGCGTGTAAGTGTGTATAGGTATGTGTAAGTGTGTATAAGTCCGTGTATGTGTGTGGAAGTGTGTGTAAGTCCGTCTAAATGCATTTGAGTACGTAGACTTGCGTGTAAGTACGTGTGAGTGCATTTAAGTATGTGCAAGTATGTGCAAGTGCGTATAAGTGCGTGTATGTGTGTGTAAGTGCGTGTGAGTGTATGTACGTGTATGTGAGTGTGTGTAAGTACGTGTACGTGCATGTAAGTTTGTGTGAGTGCATGTGAGTACGTGTAAGTGTGAGTAAGTGCGTGTAAGTGCGTGTAAGTCCGTGTAAGTGCGTGTGAGTGCGTGTAAGTGCGTGCAAGTACGTACAAGTACGTGTAAGTGCGTGTAAATGCGTGTAAGTGCGTGTGTGTGTTTGTGTGTGTGTGTACGTGCGTGTAAGTACGTGTAAGTATGTGTAAGTGAGTGTAAGTATGTATAATTACGTATAAGTCCGTGTAAGTCCGTGTAAGTGCGTGTGAGTGCGTGTGAGTGCGTGGAAGTGCGTATAAGTGCTTGTATGTTCTTATAATTGCATGTAAGTGTGTGGTAGGGTGTGTAAGTGCGTGTGAGTGTGTGTGAGTGCATGTAGATGCGTGTGAGTATGTGCGAGTGTGTGTGAGGGCGTCTAAGAGCGTGTGGGTATGTGTAATTGCGTATAAGTGTGTGTAGGTGCGTGTAAGTGCGTGTACGTCCGTGTAAGTGCGTGTGAGTGCGTGCAAGTATGTGCAAGTGTGTGTAAGTGCGTGTAAGTATGTGTAAGTACGTATAAGTACGTGTTAGTACGTGTAAGTACGTGTGAGTATGTCTAAGTGTGTGTAAGTGTGTTTAAGTACGTGTAAGTCCGTGTAATTCCGTGTAGTTGCATGTAAGTGCATGTAAGTGTGTGTAAGTCTGTATGAGTGTGTATAAGTGCGTGCAAGTGTGTGTAAGTGCGTTAAAGAAACGCGTGTAAGTATGTGTGAGTGTGTGTAAGTGCGTATAAGTGTGTGTAAGTATGTGGAAGTATGCGTAAGTCCGCGTAAGTGCGTGTGAGTGCGTGTTAGTGCATGTAAGTGTGTGTAAGTGCGTGTGAGTGCGTGTAAGTGTTTGTTAGTGCATGTAAGTACGTGTAAGTGCGTGCAAGTGTGTGTGAGTGCGTGTAAGTGTGTGTGTGTGTAAATGCGTGTAAGTCCGTGTAAGTGCGTGTAAGTACATACAAGTGCATGTGAGTGTATGAAAGTACGTGCAACTACGTGTAAGTTTGTGTAAGTACGTGTAAGTGTGTGTAAGTGCATGTAAATACATGTAAGTGCATGTTAGTATGTGTGAGTGCGTATAAGTGTGTGTAAGTGCGTATAAGTGTTTGTAAGTATGTGTAAGTATGTGTCAGTGTGTGTAAGTGCATGGAATTATGTGTAAGTGCATGTAAGTGCATGTGAGTGCGTCTAAGTGTGTGTAAGTACGTAGAAGTGTGTGTAAGTATGTGTGAGTACGTGGAAGTGCATTTAAGTGCGTGTAAGTGTGTGTACGTGTGTGAAAGTGCGCATAAGTGTGTGTACATGCGTGTGATTACGTGTAAGTGCCTATGTGTGCATGTAAGTGCGTGTAAGTGCATACATGTGCATGTAAGTGTGTCTAAGTGTGTGTAAGTGTGTGCGAGTGCGTGTAAGTGTGTGTAAGTACGTGTAAGTGCGTGCACGTACGTGTAAGTGTGTGTAAGTGTGTGTAAGTCCGTGTAAGTACGTGTAAGTGAGTATAAGTGCGCGTAAGTATGTGTAAGTACGTGTAAGTGCGTGTATGTGTATGTAAGTGCGTGTAAGTGCATGTAAGTGCATGTGAGTACGTATAAGTGTGGGAAATACGTGTAAGTATGTGTAAGTACGTGTAAGTGCGTGTAAGTATGTATAAGTACCTGCAAGTGCGTGTAAGTGCATGTAAGTGCGTGTAAGTGTGTATAAGTGCGTGTAAGTATGTGTAAGTGTGTGTAAGTCCATGTAAGTACGTGTGAGTGCCTGCAAGTGCGTGTAAGTACGTGTAAGTGTGTGTACGTACGTGTAAGTGCGTGTAAGTACGTGTAAGTACGTGTAAGTACATGTAAGTACGTGTAAGTGCGTATAATTTGTGTTGAGTGCGTCTAAGTGCATGTGAGTGCGTGTAAGTGCGTATGAGTATGTGTCAGTGCCTGTAAGTGCCTATAAGTGCGTGCAAGTACGTGTGAGTGTGTGTCAGTATGTGTAAGTACGTGTAAGTTTGTGTAAGTCCGTTTAAGTATGTGTGAGTGCGTGTAGGTGTATTTGAGTACGTATAAGTGTGTGTTAATGTGTGTAAGTGTATGTAAGTGTATGTAAGTGCGTGGGAGTATGTGGCAGTGTGTGTAAGTGCTTGTAAGTACGTGTAGGTTTGTGTAAGTGTGTGTAAGTGCGTGTAAGTGTGTGTATGTACGTTTAAGAGTGTGCAAGTACGTGTAAGTGCATGTAAGTTTGTGTAAGTACGTAGAAATGCGTTCGAGTGCGTGTAAATGCGTGTGAGTGCGTGTAAGCGCGTATAAGTACGTGTAAGTGTGTGTAAGTGCGTGTAAGTACGTGTTAGTGCATATAAGTCCGTGTAAGTGCATGTAAGTGCGTGCAAGTACGTGTAAGTGTGTGTATGTGCCTGAAAGTACATGTAAGTGTGTGAAGGTGTATGTAAGTGCAGGTTAGTGCGTGTGAGTGCCTCTAAGTGTGTGTAAGTACGTGTAAGTTTGTGTAAGTGTGTGTGAGTATGTGGACGTGTGTGTTAGTGCGTGTATGTGCGTATAAGTGCATGTAAGTGTGCGGAAGTGCGTGTAAGTGCGTGTAAGTACGTGTAAGTACGTGTAAATGTGTATGAGTGCGTGTAAGTGCGTGTGAGTATGTGTAAGTACGTGTGAGTGTGTGTAAGTGTGTGTAGGTGTGTGTAAGTGTGTGTAAGTGTGTGTAAGTCTTTCTTAGTACGTGCAAGTACGTGTAAGTGCGTGTACATACGTGTGAGTGCATGTAAGTGCGTGTGAGTAAATGTAAGTATGTGTGAGTACGTGTAAGTGTATGTAAGTGCGAGTAAGTGCGTCTAAGTGTGTGTAAGTGTGTGTGAGTGTGCGTGAGTGCGTGTGAGTGTGTGTAAGTGCGTGTAAGTACGTGTAAGTATGTGTAAGTATGTGTGAGTGCGTGTAAGTGCGTGTAAGTGCATGTAAGTGTGTGTAAGTTTGTGTGAGTGTGTGTAAGTGCGTATAAGTGCATGTAAGTCCGTGTAAGTGCGTGTAAGTACATGTAAGTGCGTGTCAGTACGTGCAAGTGCATGTAAGTCTGTGTAAGTCCGTGTAAGTGCATGTGAGTGCGTGTGAGTATGTGGAAGTGCGTATGAGTCCATGTAAGTGCGTGTAAGTATGTGTCAGTACGTGGAAGTGCGTGTAAGTAGGTTTAAGTGTGTGAAAGTGCGTGTGTACGTGTGAGTGCGTGTAAGTGTGAGTAAGTCTGTGTAAGTGCGTGTAACTGCGTGTGAGTGTGTGTGAGTGCAGTTAAGTGCGTAGAAGTATGTGTAAGTGCGTGTAAGTGCGTGTAAGTGTGTGTAAGTGCGTGTAGGTGCGGTTAAGTGTGTGTAAATGCGTGTGAGTGCATGTGAGTACGTGAAAGTGCATGTCAATATGCATAAGTGTATGCAAGTGTGAGTAAGTGCATGTAAGTGCATGTAAGTGCGTGCGAGTGTGTGTGAGTGCCTGTAAGTGGGTGTTAGTGCGTTTAAGTGCGTGTAAGTCCATGTAGGTACGTGTGAGTGCGTGCAAGTGTGTGTAAGTGCTTGTAAGTGTGTGTAAGTACGTGTAAGTATGTCTATGTGCATGAGAGTGCGTGTAAGTGTGTTTAAGTGTGTTTAAGTACATGTAAGTCTGTGTAAGTCCGTGTAAGCACGTGTAAGTGTGTGAAAGGGCGTATGAGTGCGTGTAAGTGGATGTAAGTGCGTGTAAGTGTGTGTAAGTGTGTGTAAGTGTGTGTAAGTGTGTGTAAGTATGTGTGATTGTATAACTGTGTATAAGTACGTGTAAGTGTGTGGAAGTGCATGTAATTCAGTGCAAGTGCGTGTGAGTACGTAGAAGTGCGTGTAAGTGCGTGTGAGTGCGTGTAAGTGCGTGCAAGTATGTGCAAGTGCGTGTAAGTGTGTGTAAGTGCGTGTAAGTGTGTGTGAGTTCGTGTAAGTGTGTGTGAGTGTGTGTAAGCGTGTGTGAGTATGTGTAAGTGTATGTGAGTACGTGTAAGTACGTGTACGTGCGTGTAAGTGCATATGAGTGCGTGTGAGTATGTGTGAGTGTGTGTAAGTGCGTGTAAGTGCGTGTAAGTCCGTGTAAGTGAGTATGAGTGCGTGTAAGTATGTACAAGTACGTGCAAGTACGTGTAAGTGGATTTAAGTGCGTGTTAGTGCATGTCAGTTAATGTTAGTGTATGTAAGTGTGTGTAAGTGCGTGTAAGTGTGTGTAAGTTTGTGTAAGTGCGTGTAAGTCCGTGTAAGTCCGTGTAAGTGCGTGTGAGTACGTGTGAGTGCGTGGAAGTGCTCTAAGTGCTTGTAAGTGGTTTGAAGTGTGTGTAAGTGCGTGTAAGTACGTGTAAGTGCATCTGAGTGTGTGTGAGTGCATGTAAATGCGTGTGAGTACCTGTGAGTGTGTGTGAGTGCGTGTAAGTGCATGTGGGTGCGTGTAATTACGTGTAAGTGCGTGTAAGTATGTGTAAGTGGGTGTAAGTACGTGTGAGTGCGTGTAGGTACGTGTAAGTGCGTGTGAGTGCGTGTGAGTACGTGTGAGTGAATGTAAGTGTATGTAAGTATGTGTAAGTGCGTGTGAGTCCATGTAAGTGCATGTGAGTGCGTGCAAGTGCATACAAGTGTGTGTAAGTATGTGTAAATGCGTGTAAGTACGTATAAGTACGTGTTAGTGTGTGTAAGTGTGTGTGAGTGTGTGTAAGTGTGTCTACGTGTCTTTAAGTATGTGTAACTCTGTGTAAGTCTGTGTAATTGTGTGTGAGTGCGTGTCAGTGTGTGTAAGTACGTATGATTGTGTATAAGTGTGTGTAATTGTGTATAAGTGTGTGTAAGTTTGTGTAAGTGCGTGTAAGTGGATGTGAGTGTATGTAAGTACGTGTAAGTGTGTGTAAGTGTGTGGAGGTGCGTTAAGGCCGTCTAATTGCATATGAGTGCGTGTTAGTGCATGTACGTGCGTGTAAGTACATGTGAGTGCATGTAAGTATGTGTTAGCGCGTGTAAGTGTGTGTGAGTACGTGTAAGTGTGTATAAGTGTGTGCAAATGTGTGTAAGTGTGTGTAAGTGCGTGTAAGTGCATGTAAGTGCATGTGAGTGTATGTAAGTTCGTATAAGTGCGTGTAAGTGTGAGTAAGTGCGTGTACGTGCGTGTAAATACTATGAGTGTGTGTCAGTACGTGTGAGTGCATGTAAGTGTGTGTAAGTGCGTAGAAGTGTGTGTAAGTTTGTGTAAGTACGTGTAAGTGTGTGTAAGTGCATGTAAGTGCGTGTAAGTACGTGTAAGTGTGTGTAAGTGCGTGTTTGTACGTGTAAATGCATGTAAGAAGGTGTAATTGCGTGTAACTGTGTGTAAGTGCGTGTGAGTGTGTCTAAGTGTGTGTAAGTGCGTACAAGTGCGTGTAAGTGTGTGTAAGTACGTGGACATACGTTCAAGTGCGTGTAAGAACGTGTAAGTGTGTGTAAGTGCGTGGATGTGCGTGTTAATGTATATGAGTATGTATAAGTGCGTGTGAGTGTGTGGAAGTGCGTGTAAGTACGTGTAAGTGTGTATAAGTGCATGTAAGTATGTCTAAGTACGTGTAAGTGTGTGTGAGTGTGTATAAGTGTCTGTAAGTGTGTGTAAGTGCATGCAAGTGTGTGTGAGTGCATGGAATTGTGTGTAAGTGCGTGTAAGTGTGTGTAAGCGCGTGAAAGTACGTGTAAGTGTCTGTAAGTACGTTTAAGCGTGTGTATGTCCATGTACGTGAGTGCGAGTGCGTGTAAGTACGTGCAAGTATGTACAAGTACGTGTAAGTGCATGTAAGTGCGTGTTAGTACATGTCAGTGCATGTTAGTGTGTGTAAGTGCATGTAGGTACGTGTAAGTGTGTGTAAGTATGTGTAAGTGCGTGTAAGTGCGTGTAAGTCCGTGTAAGTGTGTGTGAGTACGTGTGAGTGCGTGGAAGTGCGTGTAAGTACTTGTAAGTGGTTTTAAGTGTCTCTAAGTGCGTGTAAGTACGTGTAAGTGCGTTTGAGTGCGTGTGAGTGCATGTAAATGCGTGTGAGTATGTGTGAGTATGTGTGAGTGCGTTTAAGTGCGTGTGGGTGCGTGTAACTACGTGTAAGTGCGTGTAAGTGCGTTTAAGTGGGTGTAAGTGCGTGTGAGTGCGTGTAAGTACATGTAAGTGCATGTGAGTGCATGTGAGTGCGTGTGAGTGCGTGAAAGTGTGTGTATGTCTGTGTAAGTATGTGTAAGTTTGTGTAAATACATGTGAGTGCATGCAAGTGCATGTAAGTGTGTGTGTGTGTAAGTGCATATATGTACGTATAAGTATGTGTAAGTGTGTGTAAGTGCGTGTGAGTGTGTGTAAGTGTGTGTAAGTGTGTTTAAGTATGTGTAACTCTGTGTAAGTCCGTGTAATTGCGTGTAAGTGCATGTGAGTGTGTGTAAGTGGGTATGATTGTGTGTAAATCTGTGTAAGTGCGGATAAGTGTTCGTAAGTGTATGTAAGTGCGTGTAAGTGGATGTGAGTGTGTGTAAGTGCGTGTAGGTGTGTGTAAGTGTGTGGAGGTGCGTGTAAGTCGGTGTAAGTGCATGTGAGTGCGTGTTAGTGCATGTACGTACGTGTAAGTACATGTAAGTGCATGTCAGTATGTGTTAGTACGTGTAAGTGTCTGTAAGTGCGTGCAAGTGCGTGTGAGTGCGTGTAAGTGTGTGTAAGTATGTGTAAATGAGTATACGTCTGTGTAAGTGCGTGTAAGTGCATGTAAGCGCGTGTGAGTATATGTTAGTACGTATAAGTGCATGTAAGTGTGTATAAGTATGTATAAGTGCAAGTAAATACGTGTGAGTGTGTGTCAGTATGTGTGAGTGCGTGTAAGAGTGTATAAGTGCATATAAGTGTAAGTGTGTGTAAGTACGTGTAAGTGTGTATAAGTGTATGTAAGTGCTTGTAAGTGCGTGAAAGTGTGTGTAAGTGCGTGTTAGTACGTGCAAGCGCATGTAAGTAGATGTAAGTACGTGTAAGTGCGTGTAAGTACGTGTGAGCGTGTCTAAGTGTGTGTAAGTGCGTAGAAGTGCGTATAATTCTGTGTAAGTACGTGGAAGTGCGTTCAAGTGCGTGTAAGTATGTGTAAGTATGTGTAAGTATATGGAAGTGCGTGTAAATACGTGTGAGTATGTGTAAGTGCATGTGAGTATGTGCAAGTGCGTGTAAGTGCGTGTAAGTGTGTATACGAGCATGTAAGGGTGTCTAAGTATGTGTAAGTGTGTGTGAGTGTGTATAAGTGTCTGTAAGTGTGTGTAAGTGTATGCAAGTGCGTGTGAGTGCATGGAAGTGTATGTAAGTGCGTGTAAGTGTGTGTAAGTCTGTGTAAGTACGTGTAAGTGTGTGTAAGTGTGTTTAAGTGTGTGTAAGTGTGTGTAATTGCGTGTATGTTTGTGTAAGTACGTGTAAGTGCATGTTAATGCGTGTGGGTAGATGTAAGTGCGTGTGAGTGTTTATAAATGCGGGAAGTACGTGTAAGTGCGTGTAAGTGTGTGTAAGTGCGTGTAAGTGTGTGTAAGTGTGTATACGTACGTGTAAGTGCGTGTAAGTACATGTAAGTGTGTGCAAGTGTGTATTAGTGCGTGTAAGCTAGTGTAAGTGTGTATAAGTATGTGTAAGTGTATATGAGTGCGTGCAAGTGCGTGTAAGTACGTGTAAGTGCGTGTACGTACATGTAAGTGTGTATAAGTATGTGTAAGTATGTGTAAGTGCCTGTAAGTGCATGCAAGTGTGTGTGAGTGTGTGTCAGTGTGTGTATGTGCGTGTAAATGCATGTATGTCCATGTAAGTATGCGTGAGTGCATGTAAGTGTGTGTATGTATGTGCAAGTGCGTGTATGTACGTGTAAGTGTGTGTAAGTACATTTGAGTACGTGTAAGTGGGTGTAAATGCGTGTAAGTGTGTGTAAGTACGTGTACGTACGTGTGAGTGTGTGTCAGTGTGTAAGTGCGTGTAAGTACGCGTAGGTCTGTGTAAGTGCGTGTAAGTGCATGTAAGTGTGTGCATGTGCGTGTAAGTGTGTGTAAGTGTGTATAAGTATGTATAAGAGTGTATAAGTGCATAGAAATGCATTTGAGTGCGTGTAAGTGCGTGTGAGTGTGTATAAGTGCGTGTAAGTACGTGTAAGTGTGTGTAAGTGCGTGCAAGTGTCTATAAGTGCGTGTAAGTGCGTGTCAGTGCGTGTAAGTACGTATAAGTGTATATAAATGCATACAAGTGTGTGTAGGTATGTGTAAGTGTGTACAAGCATGTGTAAGTGCGCGTAAGTGTGTGTAAGTGGGTGTAAGTACGTGTAAGTGCGTTTAAATGTGTGTGAGTATGTGTAAGTGCGTGTGATTATGTGTACCTGTGTGTGAGTATGTGTAAGTGCGAGTAAGTGCGTGTGAGTGCCTGTAAGTATGTGTCAGTACGTGTAAGTGCGTGTAAGTGCGTGTAAGTGCATGTAAGTGCGTGTAAGTGCGTGTAAGTGCGTGTCAGTGTGTGTAAGTGTGTGTAAGTGTGTGTAAGTGTGTAAGTGCGGATAAGTACGTGTGGGTGCCTGTAAGTGGGTATAAGTGTGTGCAATTGTGTGTAGGTATGTGCAAGTACGTGTAAGTGCGTATAAGTGTGTACAAGTATGTGCAAGTGCGTGAAAGTGCATGTAAGTGCGTGAGAGTGCGTATAAGTGTGTGTAAGTATGTGTGAGTGCGTGTAAGCTTGTGTAAGTGTGTGTGAGTGCATGTACGTGCGTGTGAGTATGTGTAAGTGTGTGTAAGTACGTATAAGTGCATGTAAGTGCGTGTAAGTGGGTGTACATACGTGTGAGTGTGTATATGTGCGTGTGAGTACGTGTAAGTGTGTGTGAGTGCGTGTAAGTGCCTGTAAGTGCGTGTAAGTATGCGTAAGTGTGTGTAAGTGAGTGTAAGTGTGTGTGACTGTGTGTAAGTGTTTGTAAGTGCGTGTAAGTCCGTGTAAGTGCATGTGATTGCGTGCAAGTTTGTGTATTTGTGTGTCAATGCCTGTTAGTGTGTGTAAGGGTGTGTAAGTGCGTGTGAGTACGTGTGAGTGTATGTAAGCACGTGTAAGTGCCTATAAGTGTAGGTAAGTGCGTGTAAGTATGTGTAAGTACGTGTAAGTGCGTGTCAGTGTGTGTCAGTGTGTGTAAGTGCGTGTAAGTGCTTGTAAGTGTGTGTAAAAGCGTGTCAGTGCGTGTGAGTGCGAGTGAGTACGTGTAAGTAAATGAGGGTGTGTAATTGCATGTAAGTGCATGTAAGTGCGTGTGAGTGTGTCTCAGTGTGTGTAAGTGAGTGTAAGTATGTGTAAGTGTATATACGTCCGTATATGTACGTGTGAGTGCGTGCAAGTGCATGTAAGTGCGTGTAAGTACATGTAAGTGCGTGTAAGTGCGTGAGTACGTGTAAGTGCGTGTAAGTCCGTGTCTATGTGTGTAAGTGCCTGTAAGTGAGTGTAAGTACGTGTGAGTGTGTCTGAGTGCGTGTGAGTGCAAATGAGTACGTGTAAGTGCGTGTGAGTATGTGCAAGTGTGTGTAAGTATGTGTAAGTGCGTGTAGGTGCGTGTAAGTGTGTGTAAGTATGTCTAAGTGCGTGTAAGTACATGTAAGTGCGTGTAAATGCGGGTGAGTGCGTGTAAGTGTGTACAAGTGTGTCTGAGTGTGTGTATGTACGTGTAAGTACGTGTAAGTGTGTGTAAGTGCGTGTAAGTGCGTGTAAGTGCGTGTAATTGCGTATGAGTACGTTTCAGTTCGTGTATGTGTGCGTAAGTGCGTGTATGTGCGTGTAAGTGTATGTAAATACGTGTAAATGTGTGCGAGTGCATGGTAGTGCGTTTGAGTTTGCGTAAGTGCGTGTGAGTGCATGTAAGTGATGTAAGTGCATGTAAGTGCATGTAAGTGCATGTAAGTGCGTGTGAGTGCCTGTAACTGCGTGTAAGTGCGTGTAAGTGCGAGTAAGTACGTGCAAGTATTGTAAGTGTGTGTATGTATGTGAAAGTGCATGTAAGTACGTGAAAGTGTGTGTAAGTGTGGGTAAGTGCGTGTGAGTGCGTGTAGGTACTTGTAAGTACGTGTAAGTTTGTGTAAGTGTGTGTGAGTACATGTAAGTGCGTGTAAGTGTGTGTAAGTGCATGTAAGTACGTGTAAGTGTGTGTAAGTGCCTGTAAGTGCGTGTAAATATTTGTGAATACGTGTAAGTATGTGTGAGTACGTGTACGTATGTGTGAGTGCGTGTAAGTGTATATAAGTGCGTGTAAGTGCGTGTAAGTGCGTGTAATTCTGTCTTAGTATGTGCAAGTGCGAGTAAGTGCGTGTACATACGTGTGAGTGCGTGTAAGTGCGTGTGAGTACATGTAAGTGCGTGTGAGTACGTGTAAGTGTATGTAAGTATGTGTAGGTGAGTGTAAGTGTGTGTAAGTATATCTAAGTCCGTGTAAGTGCGTGTAAGTGCATGTAAATTTGTGTGAGTGCGTGTAAGTATGTGTGAGTGCGTGTAAGTGCGTGTGAGTGTGTGTGAGTGCGTGAAAGTTTGTGTAAGTACGTGTGAGTGTGTGTGAGTGCGAGTGAGAGTGTGTAAGTGCGTGTAAGTATGTGTATGTCCGTGTAAGTGCGTGTGAGTGTGTGTAAGTGCATGTAAGTGCGTGTAAGTGCGTGTAAGTGCATGTAAGTACGTGTGCGTTTGTGTGAGTGCATGTAAGTATATGTAAGTGCGTGTAAATGCGTGTAAGTCTGTGTAATTGTGTGTAAGTATGTGTAAGTGCGTGTCAGTATGTGTAAGTGCATGTAAGTCCGTGTAAGTGCGTGTAAGTACGTATGAGTATGTGTGAGTATGTGGAAGTGCGTATGAATACGTGTAAGTGCTTGTAAGTGTTTGTAAGTGCGTGTAAGTGTGTATAAGTACGTGGAAGTGTGTGAAAGTGCATATGAGTGCGTGTGAGTGCGTGTAAGTGTGTGTAAGTGTGCGTAAGTGTGTGTAAGTGCGAGTGATTGTGTGTGAGTGCGTTTAAGTTCGTGTAAGTGCGTGTAAGTGTGTGTAAGTGCGTGTAAGTGCATATAAGTGCGTATAAGTGCGTGTAAGTGGGTGTACATGCATGTGAGTACATGTGAGTGTATGTGAATACGTGTAAGTA
This sequence comes from Penium margaritaceum, assembly GCA_023375785.1. Classification (NCBI taxonomy): domain Eukaryota; kingdom Viridiplantae; phylum Streptophyta; class Zygnematophyceae; order Desmidiales; family Peniaceae; genus Penium; species Penium margaritaceum. The sequence continues at coordinate 127,109 of SZWC01006244.1, forward strand.
TGTGTCAATACGTGTACGTGTGTGTAAGTGTGTGTAAGTGCATGTAAGTGCGTGTAAGTGCGTGTGGGTGTGTGTGAGTGTGTGTAAGTATGTGTAAGTGCGTGTAAGTGTGTGTAAGTCTGTGTAGTTACTCGTGAGTGCGTGCAAGTGCGTGTAAGTGCGTGTAAGTGCATGTAAGAATGCGTAAGTATGTCTAAGTGCATATGAGTGCGTGTAAGTGTGTACAAGTGTGTGTAAGTACATGTAAGTCCGTGTACGTCCGTGTAAGTGCGTGTAAGTGTGTGTAAGGGCGTGTGAGTGTGTGTAAGTGTGTGTAAGTACATGGAAGTGTGTGTAAGTGCGTGGAAGTGTGTGTAAGAATGTGTGGGTGTGTAAGTGCATATGAGTGCGTGTAAGTGTGTGGAAGTGCGTATAATTACGTGTAAGTGCGTGTAAGTGTGTGTAAGTGTGTGTAAGTGTGTGTAAGTACGTATACGTAGGTGTAAGTATGTGGAAGTGCGTGTAAGTCCGTATAAGTGCGTGTGAGTACGTAGAAGTGCTTATAAGTTTGTGTGAGTGTTTGTAAGTGCGTGCATGTACGTGCAAGTGTGTGTAAGTGCGTGTAAGTACGTGTAAGTGTGTGTGAGTTTGTGTAAGTGTATATGAGTGTGTATGAGCACGTGAGTGCGTGTAAGTGTGTGTGAGTGTGTCTGAGTACGTGTCCGTACGTGTAAGTGTGTGTGAGTGTGTGTGAGTACATGTGAGTGTGTGTAAGTGCGTGTAACTGCGTGTAAGTCCGTGTAAGTACGTGTGAGTATGTGTACGTGCATGCAAGTATGTACAAGTACGTGTAAGTACGTGTAAGTGCGTGTAATTACGTGTGAGTGTGTGTAAGTATGTGTAAGTGTGTATAAGTGCGTGTAAGTGCTTGTAAGTCCGTGTAAGTCCGTGTAAGTGTGTGTGAGTGTGTGTGAGTGTGTGGAAGTGCGTGTAAGGGCTTGTAAGAGTTTGTAAGTGCGTGTAAGTACTTATAAGTTCTTGTAAGCACGTGTAAATGTGTGTGAGTGTGTATGAGTGCGTGTGAGTGCGTGTAAGTGTGTGTGAGTATGTGTAAGTGTGTGTGAGTACGTGTAAGTGTGTGTAAGTATGTGTAAGTGCGTGTGAGTACGTGTGAATGTGTGTAAGTATGTGCAGGTACATTTAAGTGCGTGTGGGTGTGTGTGAGTGCGTGTGAGTGTGTGTAAGTGTGTGTAAGTGCGTGTAGGTGCATATAAGTCTTTGTACGTGCGAGTGAGTGCGTGTAAGTAGGTGTAAGTGGGTGTAAGTGCATGTAATTCCAAATACGTACGTATAAGTGCGAATAAGTGCGTGTAAGTGCGTGTAAGTGCGTGTGATTGCGTGTAAGTGTGTGTAAGTGTGTTTAAGTATGTGTAAGTCCGTGTAAGTCTGTGTAAGTGTGTGTAAGTGCGTGTAAGTGTTTATAAGTGCATATGAGTGTGTGTAAGTGTGTGTAAGTGGATGTAAGTGTGTGTAAGTATATGCATGTGCTCGTAAGTGCGTATGAGTATGTGTGAGCGCGTGTAAGTACGTGTAAGTGTGTGGACGTGGGTGTAAGTCCGTGTAAGTGCGTGTGAGTGCGTGTAAGTACGTGTAAGAGTGTGTAAGTGCGCGTGAGTGCGTGTAAGTGCGTGTAATTGCGTACAAGTATGTACAAGTGTGTGTGAGTGCGTGTAAGTGTGTGTAAGTGCGTGTAAGTACGTGTAAGCACGTGTGAGTGCGTGTAAGTGCGTGTAAGTACGTGTAGGTGTGTGTACGCGCATGTAAGTATGTGTAAGGGCGTGTAAGTGCATGTTAGTGCGTGAAAGTGCGTGTAATTAGGTGTAAGTGCATGTAAGTGCTTGTGAGTGCATCCAAGTATGTGTAACTATGTATAAGTACGTGTAAGTGTGTGGAAGTATGTTGAAGTGCTTGTAAGTGCGTGTAAGTGCGTGAAAGTGCGTATAAATGTGTATGAGTGTGTATAAGTGCGTGTAAGTGCGTGTAAGTGTGTTTAAGTACGTGAAAGTGCATGTACGTGCGTGCAAGTGTGTGTATGTGTGTGTTAGTGCATGTAAGTACGTATAAGTATGTGTAAGTGCGTGTAAGTGTGTTTAAGTGTGTGGAAGTGTGTGTAAGTACATGTAAGTATGTGTAAGTGTGTGTAAGTACGTGTAAGTGTGTGTGAGTGTGTGTAAGTGTGTGTAAGTGCGTGTAAGTGTGTGAAAGTGCATTTAAACCGTGTAAGTGTGTGTGAGCGTGTGTATGTGCGTGTAAGTGTGTGTAAGTGCGTGTGAGTGCGTGCAAGCATATGTGAGTGCATGTAAGTCAGGTATGTGCGTGCATGTGTGTGTGTGTGCATGTAAGTGAGTGTAAGTGCGTGTAAGTGGCTGTAAGTCATTGTAACTACGTGTAAGTCCGTGTAAGTGCGTGTAAGTGTGTGTATGTACGTATAAGTACGTATAAGTACCCGTAAGTATATGTAAATGCGTGTGAGCGTGTGTAATTGCGTATGAGTGTGTGTGAGTGTATCTAAGTGCGTGTAGGTGCATGTAAGTGGGTGTAAGTGAGCGTGCATGTGTATAAGTGCGTGTGAGTGCGTGTAAGTGCGTGTGAGTGCATCTAAGTGCGTGTAAGTGCGTCTAAGTGCGTGTTAGTGCGTGTGAGTACGTATGAGTACATGTGAGTGTGTGTAACTGCGTGTAAGTGTGTGTAAGTACGTGTAAGTATGTGTGAGTACATGTAAGTGTATGTAAGTGCATGTGAGTGCGTGTAAGTGCGTCTAAGTGCATGTAACTATGTGTGAGTACGTATAAGTGCGTGTAAGTACGTGGAAGTGTGAGGAAGTGCATGTAAGTGCGTGTAAGTGTATGTAAGTGTATGTAAGTGCGTAGAAGTGCGTTTAAGTGCATGTAAGTGCATGTAAGTGTGTGTAAGTGCATATAAATGTGTGTGAGTGCGTGTAAATGCGTGTGAGTGCGTGTAAGTACCTGTGAGTACGTGTGAGTGCATGTAAGTGCATGTAGGTGCGTGTAAGTACGTGTAGGTACGTGTAGGTGTGTGTATGTGCGTATAAGTGCATGTAAGTTTGTGCAAGTGTGTGTAAGTGCGTGTAAGTGTGTGTAAGTATGTGTAAGTATGGGTAAGTGCGTGTGAGTATGTGTAAGTGTGTAGAACTGCGTGTAAGTTTGTGTAAGTGTGTGTGAGTGTGTGTAAGTGTGTGTAAGTGTGTATAAGTGTGTGTAATTGTGTGTAAGTACTTGTAAGTACGTGTAAGTACGTGTAAGTGCGTGTAAATGAGTGTGAGTGCGTGTAAATACGTGTGAGTGTGTGTAAGTGTGTCTTACCATGTGTAAGTGAATCTAAGTATGTGTAAATTTGTGTGAGTGTGTGTAAGTGCATGTGAGTACGTGTAAGTGCGTGTGAGTACGTGTAAGTGCGTGTAAGTGCGTGTAAGTACGTGTAAGTGTGTGTGAGTGCGTGTGAGTACGTGTGAATGTGTGTCAGCACGTGTAAGTATGTGTGAGTACGTGTAAGTGCGTGCAAGTGTGTGTAACTGTGTGTAAGTACATGTAAGTGTGTGTAAGTGCATATAAATGCAAATAAGTGTGTGTGAGTATGTGTAAGTGTGTATAAGTACGTGTAAATATGTGTAAGTCCGTGTAAGTGTGTTTAAGTGCTTGTAAGTGTGTGTAAATATGTGTGAGTGTGTGTAAGTGTGTGTAAGTCCGTGTAAGTGCGTGAGAGTGTGTATAAGTGCATGTAAGTATGTGAGAGTGCGTGTAACTGCATGTAAGTGTGTGTGAGTACGTGTGAGTGGGTGTCAGCTTGTGTAAGTGTGTGTAAGTGCTTATAAGTACATCTAATTGCGTGTAAGTGCCTGTAAGTGCGTGTGAGTGCGTGTAAGTACGTGTGAGTACGTGTAAGTGCGTGTGAGTGCGTGTAAGTATGTGTAAGTACGTGTAAGTGTGCGTATGTGTGTATAAGTGCGTGTAAGTACGTGTAAGTGGGTGTAAGTACGTGTGAGTGCGTATGAGTGCGTATGAGTATGTGCAAGCATGTGTAAGTGCGTGTAAGTGCATGTAGGTATGTGTAAGTACGTGTAAGTGTATGTAAGTGCGTGTATGTGCGTGTAAGTACGTGTAAATGTGTGTGAGTGTGTGTGAGTGCGTGCAAGTGCGTATGAGTACGTTTAAGTGTGTGTAAGTATGTATAAGTGCATGTTAGTATGTGAAAGAATTTGTAAGTGCGTGTAAGTGCGTGTAAGTGCGTATAAGTGCTTGTAAGTGTGTGTGAGTCCGTGTAAGTTTGTGTAAGTGTTTGTACGTATGTGTAAGTGCGTGTAAGTGTGTGTAAGTGCATGTAAGTACGTGTAAGCATGTGTAAATGTGTGTGAGTGTGTGTAAGTGTGTGTGAGAGCGTGTAAGTATGTGTGAGTGCGTGTAAGTATGTGTAAGTACGTGTAAGTGCATGTGAGTATGTGTGAGTGTGTGTAACTGTGTATAAGTAAGTGTAAGTATGTGTAAGTGTGTGTAAGTGCGTGCAAGTACGTGTACATGTGTGTATGTGTGTGAACCTGCATGTAAGTGTGTGAAAGTATGTGTAAGTGTGGATAAGTGCGTCTGAGTGCGTATAAGTGTGTCTAAGTATGTGTAAAGTTGTGTAAGTATGTGTGAGTGTCTGTAAGTGTGTGTAAGTACATGTAAGTGCATGTAAGTGCGTGTAAGTTTCCGTAAGTGCGTGTAAGAATGTGTAAGTGCGTGTAAATGTGTGTGAGTGTGTGTAAGTGTGTGTGAGTGCGTGTAAGTACGTGTGAGTGCGTGTTAGTGCGTGTAAGTGCGTGTGAGTGCGTGTTAGTACGTGTAAGTGCGTGTGAGTGCGTGTTAGTGCGTGTGAGTGCGTGTTAGTGTGTGTAAGTGCGTGTGAGTGTGTGTAAGTACGTGTTAGTGCGTGTTAGTGCGTGTAAGTGCGTGTGAGTGCTTCTTAGTGCTTGCAAGTGCGTGTAAGTGCGTGTACATAGGTGTGAGTGTGTGTAAGTACGTGTGAGTATGTGTAAGTACGTGTGAGTACGTGTAAGTGTGTATAAGTGTGTGTAAGTGCGTGTAAGTGTGTACAAGTGTATCTAAGTACGTGTAAGCGTGTTTAAGTGTGTGTTAACTTGTGTGAGTACGTGTAAGTGCGTGTGAGTGTGTGAAAGTACGTGTGAGTATGTGTGAGTGCGTGTGAGTGTGTGTGAGTGCATGTGAGTGTGTGTAAGTGAGTGTAAGTGCATGTAAGTGTGTGTACGTGCGTGTAAGTATGTGTAAGTGCATGTAAGTGCATGTAAATGCGTGTAAGTGCGTGTGAGTACGTGTGAGTAAGTGTAAGTGTATGTGAATACGTGTAAGTGTGTGTAAGTGTGTGTAAGTGTGTGTAAGTGTGTGTAAGTGTGTACGAGTACGTGTGAGTACGTGTAAGTGTGCGTAAGTGCGTGTTAGTGTATGTTAGTCCGTGTAAGTACGTGTGAGTGCGTGCATGTGCGTGTAAGTGCGTGTAAGCGCGTCTAAGTATGTGTAAGTACGTCTTTGTGCATGTGAGTGCATGTAAGTATGTGTAAGTGTGTTTGAGTACATGTAAGTCCGTGTAAGTCTCTTTAAGTGCGTGTAAGTGTGTTAAAGGGCGCGTGAGTGTGTGTAAGTGTGTGTAAGTGCGTGTAAGTGTGTGTAAGTGCGTGTAAGTGCGTGTAAGTATGTGTGAGTGTGTAAGTGCGTATGAGTGTGTGTAAGTGTGTAAAGGTGCGTGTAAGTGTGTGTAGTACGTGTAAGTGCGTGTAAGTGTGTGTAAGTGTGTGCAAGTGCGTATAAGTGCGTGTAAGTATGTGGAAGTGCGTGTTATTCTGTGTAAGTGCGTGTGAGTACGTGGAAATGTGTGTAAGTACATGTGAGTACGTGTAAGTGCATGCAAGTATGTGCAAGTGCGTGTAAGTGCATGTAAGTGCGTATAAGTGCGTGTGAGTGCGTATAAGTGTGTGTGAGTGTGTGTAAATGCATGTGAGTACGTGTAAGTGTGTGTGAATGTGTGTAAGTACGTGTAAGTCTGTGTAAGTGCGTGTGAGTGCGTGTGAGTGCGTGTAGAAGTGCGTGTAAGTACTTGTAAGTACTTGTAAGTATGTGTACGTACGTGTAAGTGTGTGTAAGTGCGTGTGAGTGCCTGTGAGTGCATGTAAATGTGTGTGAGTATGTGTGAGTATGTGTGAGTGCGTATAAGTACGTGTGGGTACGTGTAAGAATATGTAAGTACGTGTAAGTGTGTGTAAGTGTGTGCGAGTGCGTGTAAGGACGTGTAAGTGCGTGTGAGTGCATGTGAGTGTATGTGAGTGCGTATAAGTTTGTGTCAGTGCATGTAAGTGCGTGTAAGTCTATGTAAGTACGTGTGAGTGCGTATAAGTGTGTGTAAGTGTGTGTAAGTGTGTGTGAGTATGTGTAAGTGCGTGTAAGTGCGTGTAAGTGTGTGAGAGTGTGTGTAAGTGTGTGTAAGTGTGTTTAAGTATGAACAAGTCCGTATAAGTCCGTGTAATTATGTGTTAGTGCGTGTAAGTGTATGTATAAGTGTAGGTAAGTGTAGGTAAGTACGTGTAAGTCTGTGTAAGTACGTGTAAGTACGTGTACGTGTGTGTGAGTATGTGTAAGTATATGTAAGTGTGTGTAAGTGTGTGGAAGTGTGTGTAAGTCTGTGTAAGTGTGTGTGAGTATGTGTTAGTGCGTGTAAGTGCATATAAGTGCGTGTGAGTGCGTGTAAGTACATGTAAGTGCATGTAAGTGCGTGTAAGTGCGTACAATTGTGTGTGAGTGTGTGTAAGTGTGTGTAAGTACGTGTAAGTGCGTGTATGTCCATGGAAGTGCGTATGAGTGCATGTTAGTGCGTGTGAGTGTATGTAAGTACGTGTAGGTGCGTGTAAGTGTCTGTATGTGTGTGTAAGTGCGTGTAAATACGTGTGAGTGCGTGTCAGTACGTGTGAGTACGTGTAAGAGTGTGTAAGTACGTATAAGTGTTTGTAAGTTCGTGTAAGTACATGTAAGTATGTGTAAGTGCATGGAAGTGCATGTAAGAGCTTGTAACTACGTGTATGTGTGTGTCAGTGTGTGTAAGTACGAGTAAGTAGGTATAAGTGCGTGTAAGTGCGTGTAAGTGCGTGTAAGTGTATGTGAGTACGTCTAAGCGCGTTTAAGTGCGTAGAAGTGCATTTAAGCATGTGTAAGTATGTTGAAGTGCGTTGAAGTACGTGTAAGTGCGTGCAAGTGCGCACAAGTGTGTGTAAATGCATGTGAGTACGTGTAAGTACGTGTGAGTGTGTGTAAGTGCGTGTGAGTACGTATAAGTGTATGTACGTACGTGTAAGTGTGTGCAAGTGCATGGAAGTGTGTCTAAGTGTGTGTAAGTGTGTGTAAGTGCCTGTATATGTGTGTGAGTGGGTGTAAGTGTGTATCAGTATGTGTAAGTGTGTGTGAGTGTGTGTAAGTGTGTGCAAGTGCGTGTAAGTACGTGTATATGCGTGTAAGTACGTGGAAGTATGTCTGAGTGCGTGTAAGTGCGTGTAAGTGCGTGTAAATGCGTGTGAGTATGTGTAAGTACGTGTGAGTGCCTGTCAGTGTGTGTGAGTGTGTGTAAGTGCGTGAAAGTGCGTATACGTGTGTGTAAGTGCGTGTGAGTGCGTGTGAGTACGTATAAGTGTGTGTACGTATGTGCAAGTGTGTCTAAGTGCATGTAAGTGCGTGTAAGTGCGTAAGAATATGTGTAAGTACGTGTAGGTGCGTGTAAGTGCGTGTATGTGTGTGTAAGTGCGTGTAAGTAGGAGTAAGTGCTTGTAAGTCTGTGTAAGTCCGTGTAAGTGCGTGTGAGTGCGTGAGTGCGTGGAAGTGCATGTAAGTGCTTGTAAGAGCTTGTGAGTGCATATAAGTACGTGTAAGTGCTTGTAAGTGCGTGTCAATGTGTGTGAGTACGTGTGAGTGTGTATCAGTGCATGAGAGTGTGTTTATTTGCAAGTAAGTGCGTGTAAGTATGTTTATTTGCAAGTAAGTGCGTGTAAGTGTCATGAGAGTGTGTTTATTCACAAGTAAGTACATGTATGTCCATGTAAGTGCGTGTAAGTGTCGTGGGCACGCACTTAAATGCACTTACACTCACTTACACGTACTTACATGCACTCACACACACTTACACATACTTGAATGTACTTATACGTACTTACAAGTACTTACAAGCACTTACACACACTTCCATACACTCAGGTGCACGTCCACGAACTTACACGGACTTACACGCACTTATACATACTTACGGGTACTTACACGCACTTACACGGTCTTACACGCACTTATACACACAACACACACTTGCATGCACTCACACATACTTACACGTACTTACACGTACTTACACGTACTTACACGTACTTACACGTACTTACACGCACTTACACACACTCACACACACTTACATGGACTTACATGTACTTGCACACACTTACATACACTCACATAGACTAACACGTACTCACACACACTCACACGCACTCACATGTACTTACACGTACATAAACATACTTACACACACTTACATGCACTTGCACGTACTCACACGCACTTACACAGACTTACACGTACTTACACATACTTACACACACTTACATGCACCCACACACACTCACATACACTTACACGTACTTACACATACTTATACGCACTTAAATGCAATTACACGCACTTACACACACTTGCACGTACCAACATGCACTTACACGTACATACACACACTTACACGCACTCACACATACTTACAAGTACTTACACGCACTTACAGGCACTTATACGCACTCACACGCACTTACATGTACTCACACACACTTACTCACACTCACACACATTTTCACGCACTTACATGTACTTACACGTACATACACGCACTTACGCATACTTAGACACACTAACACACACTTACACACACTTACACGTACTCACACACACTTACACGCGCTTACACACACTTACACGCACTTACACGCACTTACACGTACTTACATATACTTACACGTACTTACACATACTTACACATTCTTATACGCATTTATACACACCTACACACACTTACACACACTCAAAAGTACCCACACGTACTCAAACACACTTACACACACTTAGACACACTTACACGCACTTACACATACTCACACGCACTCACACATACTTACACAGACTTATACGCACTTACACATACTTACACACACTTACACACACTCACATGCACTTGCATGCACATACACGTACTTACACGCACTTACAAGCACTTACACACACTCACACGCACTTACAGACACTTAGACACACTTACACACACTTGAACGTACTTACACGTACTCACACATATTTGTACGCATGTACACGCACTTACACATACTCACACGCACTTACACGCACTTACATTCACTTACACGCACTTACATGCACTTACACATACTTACTCAGACTGACATATACTTACACGCACTTACACACTCACATGCACTCACACACACTTGCACGCACTTGTACATACTTAAACGTAGTCACATGCACTTACACGTACTTACACGCACTCACATGCACTCACACGCACTAACACACACTCATATGCACTTATACACACTTACACGTACTTACACACACTTACACACACTTACCCACACTTGCACGCACTTACACATTCTTACACCTACGTACACAGACCTACACATACTTTCAGGTACTTAGACACACTTTTACACATTCATACGCACTTGCACGCACTTACATGCAATGACACATACTTACACGCACTTACACGCTTTTACACGCACTAAAACATACTTACACGCACTTTCACGCACTTGCACGTACTAAAACGCACTTACACGCACTTACACATACTTCCACACACTTACACGTACTTACACGCACCTACACACACTCACATACACTTACATGCACTTACATGCACTTACACACACTAACACGTACTTATACACACTTACACCCACTCATACACACGTATACATACTTACACGCACTCACACACACTTACACCCTTACACGTGCTTACACAAACTTACACACACTTACACGCACGTGCACACAATCACACGCACTAACACGGACTTACACGTACTTACACGCACTTACACACACTCAAACACACTCACGCGTACTCACACACACTTACACGCACTTACACGCACACACACACACCTACACGAACTTACACGCACTTGCACACACTCATATGTACTTACACGGATTTACATACACTTACACGCACTTACATATACGTATACATACTCATACGCACTCACACGCACTTACACACACCTACATGCACTTACACGCACATACAAGTACTTACAAGCACTTACACCTAGTTCCACGCACTCACGCACACTTACATGCACTTACACATACTTCCACGCACTTACACAGACTTACAGGCACTTACACACACCTACACATACTTATACGCACTCACATGCACTTACACACACAATTACACGCACTTCCAGGCACTTACACGTACTTACATGCACTTACACGCACTCACACACATTTACACGGACTTACAAGCACTTACACTTACTTACACACACTCACACGTACTCAGACACACTCACACAAACTCAAACGTACATACACGTACTTACATGTATTTACACGTACTTACATGTACTTTCACGCACTTGTACGCACTTATACGCACTTACATGGACTTACATGCACTGACACACACTTACACACACTTATACGTACTCACACACACTCACACGCACTTATACGCATTTACACACACTTACATGCACTTACACGCAATTATACGCACTTGTACACACTTACACACACTTACACGTACTTACATATACATATACACACTTACACATACTTACACGCACTTACACGCACTTACATGCACTTACACACACTTACACACACTTACACGTACACACATACACGCACTTAGAGGCACTTACACGCACTTACACACACTTACACGTACCTACTTACACTTACAAGTACTTACACGCACCTACACACACTTACAAGAATTTACAGACACTTATACGTACTTACACGCACTTATACGCATTCACACATACTTGCACACACTTATACACACTGGCACACACTTACACACACTGATATACTATTCAATGCGGTCGGTAGCCGATCAGGCTCGACCTTGTCGGTTGTCCAGCTAGCACTTGTTTCCTACCTTCGGACACTGGGTCCGCGATGATCCCGCCAGAGATTCCGCTCGCGTTGTGCCACGTCAACTGGATGGACACTCTTGCTCCATTCAGTCATCTTCGGAGTCACTGGCCTCATTGGTGCAATGATTTGAAGAATATACGCAGCATGTACCGGAGTCTCTAGCATGACTAAAGTCATCAAAGAACCCGTTGCTAGTAAAGGGTGGCAAGGAGGATAAGCTCCCCTGTCTAATGCCGGATCCAGTCATAGGATTAGAGTAGGTGCGGCTGAGGGTCAGGGGAGGCATGCCTCCCTTGGCCCTCGGCTGGTTTTATCCTTTTGCCAATTGGTACACAAAGAACTATACTCCAACAAACTTGTCTTGAGCTCGCTCCAGTTTTCTTGGGCTTGCTCCTTGCGTCTTGGGCTTGCTCCAGTTGTCTTGGGCTTGCTCCAATTGTCCTGGCCTTGCTTCAGTAGTATCAGGCTTGCTCTAAATGTTTTAGGCTTTCTCTAGTTGTATTGGCCTTGCTCCAGTTATCTTTGGCTTGCTCCAGTTGTTTTTGGCTTGATCCACTTGTCTTCGGCTTGCTCCAGTTGTCTTATGCTTGCTCCACTTGTCTCGGGCTTGCTCCAATTGTCTTGGGCCTCCTCCACTTGTCTTGGACTTGGTCCAGTTGTATCAGGCTTGCTTCAGTTGCTTGGGCCTGCTCTAGTTGTCTTGGCCTTGCTCCAGTTATCTTTGGCTTGCTCCAGTTGTCTTTGGCTTGCTCTAGCTGTCTTAGCCTTGCTCCAGCTTTCTAGGACCTCCTCCAGTTTTCCTGGACTTGCTCCAGTTTTCTTCCGCTTGCTCCACTAGCCTTGGGCTTGCTCCAGCTGTCTTGGCCTTGCTTCAGCTGTCTTCGCCTTTCTCTAGTTGTTTTGGGTTTCTCCAGGTGTCTAGGGCTTGCTCCAGTTCTCTTGGCCCTGCTCCAGTTTTCTTGGGCTTGCTCAAGTTGTCTTGGGCTTGCTCTAGTTGTCTTGGGCTTGCTCAAGTTGTCTTGGCCTTGCTCCAGTTGTCTCTGGCCTGCTTAAGTTGTCTTGGTCTTGCCCTTGTTGTCTTGGGCTTGCTCTAGCTGTCTTGGGCTTACTCCCGTTCTCTTGGCCTGCTCTAGTTGTCTTGAGCTTGCTCCAGTTGTCCTGTACTTGCTCTAGTATTCCTGGCCTTGCTCTAGTTGTCTTCGCTTTGCTCAAGTTGTCTTGGGCTTGCTCCAGTTGTCTTGGGCTTGCTCCAGTTGTCTTGGGCTTGCTTCAGCTGTCTTGGCCGTGCTCCAGTTGCCTTGGGCTTGCTCCAATTGTCGTGGGCTTGCTCCAGTTCTCTTGGCCCTGCTCCAGTTTTCTTGGCCTTCCTCCATTTGTCTGTGCTTGCTCCAGTTGTCGTGGGCTTGCTCCAGTTCTCTTGGCCCTGCTCCAGTTTTCTTGGCCTTCCTCCATTTGTCTGTGCTTGCTCCAGTTGTCGTGGGCTTGCTCTAGTTGTCTTCGCTTTGCTCAAGTTGTCTTGGGCTTGCTCCAGTTGTCTTGGGCTTGCTCCAGTTGTCTTGGGCTTGCTTCAGCTGTCTTGGCCGTGCTCCAGTTGCCTTGGGCTTGCTCCAATTGTCGTGGGCTTGCCCTAGTTGTATTGGGCTTGCTCCAGTTGTCTTGGGCGTGCTCCAGGTGTCTTGGCCTTGCTCCGGTTGTCATTGGCTTGTTCCAGCTATCTTGGCAATGCTCCAATTATCTTGGCCTTTCTCTAGTTCTATTGGCCTTGCTCCAGTTGGGTTGGACGTACTACAGCTGTTTTGGACCTGCTCCAGTTGTCTTGGGCTTGCTCTTCTTGTCTTGGGCTTGCTCCAATTGTCTTGGCCTTGCTCCAGTTCTCTTGGGCTTGCTCGAGTTTTCTTGGCCTTGCTCCATTTGTCTTTGCTTGCTACAGTTGTCTTGGGCTTGCTCCAGTTACCTTAAGCTTGCTCTAGTTGTCTTGGCCTGGCTCCAGTTGTCTTGGACTTGCTCCAGAAATCTTCGGCTTGCTCTAGCTGTATTGGGCTTGCTCCAGTTGTCTTGGCCTTGCTCCAGTTGTCTTGGCCATGCTCCAGTTATTTTGGGCTTGCTCCAGGTGTCTTGGGCGTGCTCCATTTGTCTTTACCTTGCTGCAGTTTACTTTGGCTTGCTCCAACTGTCTAGGGCTTGCTCTAGTTATATTGGGCTTAGGATTGCTCAAGATGTCTTGGGCTTGCTCTTGTTGTCTTGGGCTTGCTCCAGCTGTCTTGGGCTTGCTCGTTTTCTCTTGGCTTTGCTCAAGTTATCTTGGGCTTGCTCCAGCTATCTTGCACTTGCTCCAGTTGCCTTGGCCTTGCTCCAGTTGTCTTGGCCTTGCTGCAGTTGTCTTGGCCTTGCTCCAGTTGTATTGGGCTTACTCCGGTTGTCTTGGGCTTGCTCCCATTGTCTTGGGCTTGCTCCAGATGTCTTGGACTTGCTCCAGTTGTATTGGCCTTGTTCCAGTTTTATTGGGCTTGCTCCAGTCCCTTTCGGGTTGCTCCAGTTGTCTTGGCTTCCTTCAGTTGCCTTGGACTTGCTCCAGTTGCCTTGGGCTTGCTTTTGTTGTCTTCGGCTTGCTCCATTTCTCTTGGCCTTGCCCCATGTTTCATGTTCTTGCTCCAATTGTCTTGGGCTCGCTCCAACTGGTTTGATCCACTTGTATTGGACTTGCTCCAATTGTCCTATGCTTGCTCTTGTTGTCTTGTACTTTCTCCAGTTGTCTTAGGATTGCTCCAGTTGTCTTGGCCTTGCTCTTGTTGTCTTGGACAGGCTACAGTTGTCTTGGGCTGGCGCCAGTTCTCTTGGCCTTCCTCTAGTTGTCTTGGCATTGGTCCAGGCTTTTTGGGCGTGCTTCAGGTGTCTTGGGCTTGCTCTAGTTTTATTGGCCTTGCTCCAATTTTCTTGGTTTTGCTCCAGTTGTCTTAGGCTTGCTCAAGTTGTCTTGCACTTGTCCTGATTGTCTTGGACTTGCTCCAGTTGTCTTGGACTTGCTCTAGTTGTCGTGGCCTTGCTCTAGTTGTCTTGGGCTTGCTCCAGCTATTTTGGCCTTGCTCCAGTTGTCTTGAGCCTGCTCCTGTTGTCTTGGGCTTGCTCCAATTGTCTTGGCCTTGCTCCAGTTGTCTTTGCCTTTCTCTAGTTGTCTTTAGCATGCTCCCGTTTGTTTGGGCTTGCTCCAGTTGTCTTGGTCTTACTTCAATTTTCTTCGCCTTGCTATAGTGGTCTTGGCCTTGCTCCATTTGTCTTGGGCCTACTTCAGTTGTCTTGGGCTTGCTTTAGTTGTTTTGGCCGTGTTCTAGTTGTCTTGGGATTGCTATAGTTGTCTTGGGCTTGCTCCAGTTGTATTCAGTTTGCTCCACTTGTCTTGGCCTTGCTCCAGTTGTCTCGGCCTTGCTCCAGTTGTCTTGGGCTTGGTCAAACTGTCTTGCGCTTGCTCTAGTTTTTTTTTGGGCTTGCTACTTGTGTCTTGGGCTTGCTTCAGCTGTCTTGGGCTTGCTCGAGTTGTGTTGGCCTTACTCCAGTTGTATCAGGCTTGGTCTAGTTTTACTGGGCTTTTTCTAGTTGTCCTTGCCTTGCTCCAGTTACCTTTGGCTTGCTCCAGTTGTCTTTGGCTTGGTCCACTTGTATCAGGCATGCTGCAGTTGTCTTATGCTTGCTCCAATTGTTTCGGGCTTGCTCCTCGTGTCTTGGGCTTGCACTACTTGTCTTGGCCTTTCTCCAGTTGTATCAAGCTTGCTCCAGTTGTCTTGGGCTTGCTCCAGTTGTCTTGGCCTTGCTCCAGCTATCTTTGGCATGCTCAAGTTGTCTTTGGCTTGCTCGAGCTGTCGTAGCCTTGCTATAGCTATCTAGAATTGCTCCAGTTGTCTTGGGCTTCCTCTTCTTGTCTTGGGCTTGCTCTTGTTGTCTTGGCCTTGCTCCAGTTGTCTTGGCCTTGCTCCAATTATTTTGGGTTTCTCCAGATGTCTTGTGCTTGCTCCAATTGTCTTGGCCTTGCTCCACTTGTCTTGGGATTGCTCCAGTTGTCTCGGGCTTGTTGCAGCTGTCTTGAGCGTGCTCCTGTTGTCTTGGCCTTTCTCCAGTTTCCTTAGGCTTGCTCAAGTTGTCTTGGGCTTGCTCCAGTTGTATTGGGCTTACACCTGTTGTCTTGGCCTACTCCAGATGTCTTGAGCTTGCTCCAATTATCTTCGGCTTGATCCAGTTTTCTTGGCCATGCTCCAGATGTATTGGCTTTGCTCAAATTGTGTTGGGCTCGATCATCTTGTATTGGGCTTGCTCCAGTTGTCTTGGCCTTGCTCCAGTTGTCTTGGCCTTTGCCCTACTTGCGCCCTACTTACGCCCTACTTGCGTCCTACTTGCGCCCTACTTGCGCTCTACTTGCGCCCTAATTGCGCATTACTTACGCCCTACTCGAGCTCTACTTGCGCCCTACTGGTGCCCTACTTGCGCCCTACTTGCGCCCTACTTCTGCCCCACTAGGACCCTACTTGCGCCCTACTTGCGCCGTACTTGCGCCCTACTTGCGTCCTACTTGCGCCCTTCTTGTGCCCTAGTTGCCCTTCTTACGTCCTACTTGCACCCTACTTGCATCCTACTTGCACCCTACTTGCGTCCTACTTGTGCCGTACTTGCGCCCTACTTGTGCCCTACTTGCACCCTACTTGCACCCTACTTGCGCCCTACTTGCGCCCTACTTGCGCCCTACTTGCGCCCTACTTGCGCCCTACTTGCGCCCTACT
>SZWC01006245.1:0-23185 GCA_023375785.1 Penium margaritaceum
GTTCGCACCACTCCGCAATCCCTTCGCACCACTCAGCATCCAGTTCACACCATTCCGCAACCAGTTCGCACCACTCCGCAACCAGCTCGCACCACTCCGCAATGAGTTTGCACCACTCCGCATCCAGTTTGCACCACTCCACAACGAGTTCGCACCACTCCGCAACTTGTTCGCACCTCTCAGCTACCAGTTCGCACCACTCCGCAACCAGTTTGTACCACACAGCAATCAGTTTGCACCACTCCGCAACCAGTTCACAGCACTCCGCAACCAGTTTGCACCACTCCGCAACCAGTTCGCACCACTCGGCAATCCGTTCGCACCACTCTGCATCCAGTTTGCACCACTCGGCAACCAGTTCGCACCACTCCGCAACTTGTTTGCACCACTTTGCAACCAGTTGGCACCACTCCGCAGCCAGTTCGCACTACTCCGCAACCAGTTCACACCACTCCTTAACCAGTTTGCACCACTCCGTAATCATTTCGAACCACTCCGCAACCAGATCGCACCACTCCGCAACCAGTTCGCACCACTCCGCAACCAGTTCGCACCACTCCGCAACCAGTTTGCACCACTCTCAACCAGTTCGCACCACTCCGGAACCAGTTCGCACCACTCCGCGACCAGTTTGCACCACTCCGCAACCTGTTCCAACCACTCCGCAACCAGTTCGCCCCACTCCGCAACCAGTTTGCATCACTCCGCAACCGGTTTGCACCACTCCGCAACCAATTCGTACCACTCTGCAACCAGTTCGCACCAGTCCGCAACCAGTTCGCACCACTCGGGAACCAGTTTGCACCACTCCTCGACCAGTTCGCACCACTCTGCAACCTGTTTGCACCACACCGCAACCAGTTCGCACCATTCTGCAACCCGTTCGCACCACTCCGCAACCACTTCGCACCACTCCGCAACCAATTCGTACCACTCTGCAACCAGTTCGCACCAGTCCGCAACCAGTTCGCACCACTCGGGAACCAGTTTGCACCACTCCTCGACCAGTTCGCACCACTCTGCAACCTGTTTGCACCACACCGCAACCAGTTCGCACCATTCTGCAACCCGTTCGCACCACTCCGCAACCACTTCGCACCACTCCGCAACCAATTCGTACCACTCTGCAACCAGTTCGCACCAGTCCGCAACCAGTTCGCACCACTCGGGAACCAGTTTGCACCACTCCTCGACCAGTTCGCACCACTCTGCAACCTGTTTGCACCACACCGCAACCAGTTCGCACCATTCTGCAACCCGTTCGCACCACTCCGCAACCACTTCGCACCACTCCGCAACCAATTCGTACCACTCTGCAACCAGTTCGCACCAGTCCGCAACCAGTTCGCACCACTCGGGAACCAGTTTGCACCACTCCTCGACCAGTTCGCACCACTCTGCAACCTGTTTGCACCACACCGCAACCAGTTCGCACCATTCTGCAACCCGTTCGCACCACTCCGCAACCACTTCGCACCACTCCGCAACCAATTCGTACCACTCTGCAACCAGTTCGCACCAGTCCGCAACCAGTTCGCACCACTCGGGAACCAGTTTGCACCACTCCTCGACCAGTTCGCACCACTCTGCAACCTGTTTGCACCACACCGCAACCAGTTCGCACCATTCTGCAACCCGTTCGCACCACTCCGCAACCACTTCGCACCACTCCGCAACCAATTCGTACCACTCTGCAACCAGTTCGCACCACTCCGCAACCAGTTCGCACCTCTCCGCAACCAGTTCGCACCACTCTGCAACCAGTCCACACCACTCCGCAACCAGTTCACACCATTCTGCAACCAGTTCGCACCACTCAGCAACCAGTTTGCAACACTCCACAACCAGTTCGCACTACTCCGCAACCAGTACGCACCACTCTGCAAGCAGTTCGCACCACTCTGCAAGCAGTTCGCACCACTCCGCAACCAGTTTGCACAACTCCGCAACCAGTTCGCACAACTCCTCAACCAGTTCCCACCACTCCGCAACCAGTTCGCACCACTCCGTAACCAGTTCGCACCACTCCGCAACCAGTTTGCACCACTCCGCAACCAGTTCGCACCACTCCGCAACCAGTTTGCACCACTCCGCAACCAGATCGCACCACTCCGCAACCAGTTCGCACCACTCCGTAACCAGTTCGCACCACTCCGCAACCAGTTTGCACCACTCCGCAACCAGTTCGCACCACTCCGCAACCAGTTTGCACCACTCCGCAACGAGATCGCACCACTCCGCAACCAGTTCACACCACTCTGCAACCAGTTTGCACAACTCCGCAACCAGTTTGCACCACTGTGCAACCAGCTCGCGCCACTCCGCAACCACTTTGCACGTCTCCGCAACCAGTTCACACCACTCTGCAACCAGATCGCACCACTCCGCAACCAGTTCCCACCTCTCGGCAACCCGTTACCACTTCTGTGCAACCAGTCTGCACCACTCTGCAACCAGTTTGCATCACTCCGCAACCAGATTGCACCACTCCGCAACCAGTTTGAACCTCTCGGCAACCAGTTCATACCACTCTGCAACCCGTTTGCACCTCTCTGCAACCAGCTCGCACCTCTCCGCAACCAGTTCGACCACTCCGCAACCAGTTCGCACCACTCTGCAACCAGATCGCACCACTCTGCAACCCGTTTGCACCTCTCTGCAACCAGCTCGCACCTCTCCGCAACCAGTTCGACCACTCCGCAACCAGTTCGCACCACTCTGCAACCAGATCGCACCACTCTGCAACCAGTTCCCACCTCTCTGCAACCAGTTGTCACCTCTCCGCAACCAGTTTGCACAACTCCGCAACCAGTTTGCAGCACTCCGCAACCAGGTGGCACCTCTCCGCAACCCGTTCGCACCACTCCTCAACCAGATTGCACCACTCCGCAACCAGTTTGCACCACTCCACAACCAGCTCGCACCACTCCAAAACCAGTTCGCACCACTCCGCTACCAGTTTGCACCACTCCGCAACCAGTTCGCTCCACTCGGCAACCAGTTTAACCACTCCGTAACCAGTTCGCACCACTCCACATCCAGTTCGCACCACTCCGCAACCAGTTCGCACCACTCCGCGACCAGATCGCACCACCCCGCAACCAGTTCGCACCGCTCCGCAACCAGTTCATACCACTCCGCAACCAGTTTGCACCACTCCGCGACCAGTTTGCACCACTCCGCAACCAGTTCGTACCACTCCGCACCCAGTTTGCACCACTCCGCAACCAGTTCGTACCACTCCGCACCCAGTTTGCACCACTCCGCAACCAGTTCGTACCACTCCGCACCCAGTTTGCACCACTCCGCAACCAGTTCGTACCACTCCGCACCCAGTTTGCACCACTCCGCAACCAGTTCGTACCACTCCGCACCCAGTTTGCACCACTCCGCAACCAGTTCGTACCACTCCGCACCCAGTTTGCACCACTCCGCAACCAGTTCGTACCACTCCGCACCCAGTTTGCACCACTCCGCAACCAGTTCGTACCACTCCGCACCCAGTTTGCACCACTCCGCAACCAGTTCGTACCACTCCGCACCCAGTTTGCACCACTCCGCAACCAGTTCGTACCACTCCGCACCCAGTTTGCACCACTCCGCAACCAGTTCGTACCACTCCGCACCCAGTTTGCACCACTCCGCAACCAGTTCGCACCACTTCGCAACCAGATCGCACCACTCCGCAACCAGTTTGCACCACTCCGAGCCTGTTCGTACCACTCCGCAACCAGTTCGCACCACATTGAAACCAGCTCGCGCCACTGCGCAACCAGTTTGCACCACTCAGCAACCAGTTCGCACCACTTTGCAACCAGTTCAAACCTCTCCGCAACCAGTTCGTACCACTCCGCACCCAGTTTGCACCACTCCGCAACCAGTTCGCACCACTCCGAAACAAGTTCACACCACTCCGCAACCAGTTTGCACCACTCGGCAACCAGTTCGCACCATTGTCAGGCGGAAATCCACCGCAGCTCCGCGGGGGAAAAGATGTATCCGCGGAAAGCCAGCTCCGCGGATCGGTAGATCCGCGGACAAGACCCTGCCAAGAGCAACAAGCACGGAAGGACACGCGTGGAAAGCTGGCTCCCGCACCAAGGTTGCGGTAGAGCATGGGGTGGCGCGGAGTCCGTTGGCGGTAGCGGGAAGGATGGCCCGGCAGGAAAGATCGCGATGAAAAGGGAACAGAATCCGAATAATGGAAGGAGGAGAAGGAAGCTGGAACATCGGACGTGCAAGACATCCGCCGACCAAAACAAGCGACAGGAGAACGGTGGCAGGAGCGCGACCAATCATAACACAAGGCTGACAGCGGCAATCCAGGAGGAGAGATGGGAGGGCACATCGCGGAGATGGAAGATTCAAGGAAGAATACGAAGAACCGCGTGCACGGGCCGCGGATGAAGAAAAGCGACCGGTAGAAGATAGTATGTGTGTGAGGACAAGACCCGCGGTGCGTAGTCGCACCGCGAGGAGTCTTAGAAAAGGAAGTAGGTCAGTGTGAGAGGGATGAGACCTACAGTGTGTGGTTACGCTGTGCAGAGTCCCAATTAGAAAAAGGCCTGATTGGCAGTAGCACAAGTGCAACTCAGACTTGCTTGCATTCGAGAGCATTCTGTGTACTCCGCAATCAGCTTTATCAAAGTCCTTGGCCTGCTCTCATTTCCTGTGTCCCGCCCTCCGCCCTCCAACCCTCAATTGCCCGCTGAGCGTGGTCCGCGGATCTAGGAGTTAAGTGCGTGAAGAACCAAGAGTCTGAGTGGGGGAAGCTGCAGGTGGTCCCTTGCTTGCACACGTCCGCGAAACGAGGCTTCCGCGGAGAGGAGTCGGACGCCACGAGGTGGTGGACTCCCGTGTGGCAAGAGGTGAACCGCGGAGCGTTACTCACCGGTGAGGCATCTGCGCCGACACTCCAAGGTTGTGACCCGCGGATAAAGGTTGCTATCTCTTTGAGAACGAGGGGTAGCAGTAGCGGTAGAGTGCGTGTTCCGCGGATCGGCGCAACGCCGGATCATCCGCGGAGAGGAACAACAACGCGGAAAAATTGGGGGTATCAGTGTCATGGTGCGGTGAGCGTGGAGAGTTCCTTGCTCTTTGCTAGCAGAACTGCACGTGCCCTTCAGATCAGTCATTGATGTCGGCAGCCAGTTTCGTGCATCGGGATGTTGGACAATGGCAGCAGCAACCATCGGCGCGGTGCTTCCTGCCACGACGAGCCGCGACCTCCGCGGGAAGCAGGGATTCATCAGTACCGTCCCGCACGCCAGTCAGTTCCTCACCAGGCCCCGATCCACTCATCCAGCACCGACGAGTGACTGAGTGGTTGGAGCAGCTACACTGGCGCCGTATTATGGATACACTAGGCCAATGCGCGGAGGTGGAGAGCATCCACAGCTCTGCCAGTCATGGCTCAGCCCAGCATCATCAGAGGGAGGAGAGCCAGCAGAACATGCCACTTGGGGCACGGTGGTTCTCCGACGCACCACCTTCACTGGAGGCATCTTTCGCTGGTGGAAATCTCGAGGCCTTCCGCGGATTGGTGTATCGGCGTCGTGGTGGACAGCAGCAGCAGATTCCCAGCAAGGCGGAGCCACAACCCGCAGACTCACCTGTGCATCCGCAGCCCTTACCCTTGAGCCCCCAGGACTCAGGAGTCCCCAAAGCACCAACACCAGACGAGCAGCAGATCTCAGCGTGGATGCAACAGGTGCGGTTCCCTGTCCCCAACCTTGGGATGCCCCAGGACATGAATCCGATGTATCAGGTGGAAGGGGCAACCCTGGGGGTCCCGGCCGCGGAACCACCTGTGCACGCCCTGAAGTAGCAGCCGATGACCACATCGGAGCAGGTCACGGGGGTCCTGTGGATGGGGACGTCTGTGCCCACGCAGGCACCAGAAGCCGCACAATCACCAGTGAACCACTTCCCCGTGAACCAGACCCCGCTGATCATGGGAACAGGAGCCGCCACGCAACCCCAGTTGGTTGGAATGACCCAACCACCGAAGTACCCGCGGCAGCAGCACACGGATGGTCACACAAGTTCCGCGCAACAGCTCTCCGCGTCACAGCCAAACCCGGCCACCCTGCCAACCGGGGCGCCCCCACAGCCGCCAACGCCAAATGCACCACCTCAGCAGCAGATGAGGAGCACTACACAGGTGGCGACCATGCCACACCCACCTGCGGTGGGATTAGAGTAACCACCGCATCTGCCACCACAGCTCATGGTGCAGGTGGGGGCGATGGCAGAGCTGCCCACGATCACACAGCCGCCACCACAGATGCCTCAGCCCGGAGGCGGAACGGTCCAACAAAGGAACCCGCCTTCGCCTCTCCCAACCGGGACTCCGCCAACGAGCCATCAGCAGCAGACGGTTGGAAGCGGAGTACAGCCAGCGAACATAACAGAGTCTCCCGCGGTCACACAAGCACTGTGGACACACTAGGTGCAGCAGCAGATGGGCCCAGTGGCGGTTGGAGTGGTGCCACACACGCTTGTGCCCAACATGATATCGCAGATGCCCATGCTCACCTATCGACAGCTCCCCCACCAGCAGCCAGTTGGAGTAACGCCAGTTGGAGTGACCCACCAGACCTCATTGCCAACACAGGCCGCACAGAGCAACGTGTACTTGCCCCCACAGCAGCTACCTAGGAACCCGCACCTGACCACCAGCGCGGGACCAGCAATTCACCCCCACGCCTTAGCTACAGTCCCACCGGCTCAGATGTATTGGGTACCGCAAACAGCGGCAGTACCAATGCAGGGGACCCCGGTCCCGCCGCCTGGGACAGCATTCTTCTCAACACCCTACACTGCCTCCACAACCACCCCCTCATCCTGGTACATGGTTCCCCCTTCCACGCAAGTCAGTCTTCCCACAACCGCGGGACAACCACAGATGCCGGTCCCTACAATTGGATACTCTACGGCTCCATCTGCAAGCCTTCCGGTATCGCATGCTGCAACTGCATTAGCGGCTAACCGCAGCAGCGTGCTGCAGCAACAGTATATCCGCTCGGAGCCCGCCAACATTCCCCGATTAGACTCCTTCAAGGGTGCCCCGGAGGAAGACCCCTGGGTTTGGCTTAAACAGATCACTCTCTACGCCAGTATTGGCCGGATTCCGCCCAACCTATGTCTCGCCACCGCAGAGTTGCACCTCCAAGGGGTGGCAGCGGATTGGTACAATGCGCGAGCCCCCTTCCCGTCGTTCGAGGACTTTGGCAACGCCCTCATCGAGCGCTTCAAACAATTGACGAAAGAAGAAGCGCTACGGAAAATTGAGAAAGAGGTGATGCGCGTGGATGAGGACATCCGCCGATTTCTGGATCAGTTCCTCACATGGGCCTCTGTGGCTAAAAGCCCGCAAGGGGAAGGTCTGCCGCTATGGGTCCTGCTACAGAATCTCATCCGGGAACTCCCAGATGAGATCAGCAGTCTGATGATTGCTGACCGCTACTTGTCCCTCCAAGAGGCGGTCCAAGACGCCACAGCCATCTTCACCCGGAAGCGGTCCACCCGACAATACCAGGGCAGCGATACCAAAACATCCTCACACGCGCATCCTCCGCAACAGCAAAAGCCAAAAGCTTGCTACACGTGTCAGAGTTTGGAGCACATCGCCCGAGACTGCCCGCGGAAGCGGCAGACGGCACCGCGCCCCAAACCGCCTGCTCAAGATCCCATGGTGCAGCAGTGGCAGCAATATTACAATCAGACATGGCCAGGGCCACAGCAACAGTAGCAGGCAAGGCCGGCACCAGAACATCCACCTCAAGTTACCCCCTGCGGTCAGGGCATTTTGCCCAACCCACCGGCATCCGCGAACCCTTCAAGCGGAGCCCGCAACGTCGAATTGGGATTACCAATGGCAGAGGACGAGACCACAGAGGTGCCCCCCACTACAGAAGAAATGACCCTCATCGCTCAAGCTCAGAAACTGGGTCTGCGCGGATGGAGCCTGCAGGAGGCAGTCACGGTACAGGAGGATTTGAGACGCAAGGCTGAGGAAGCGGAGGAGCGGTTCCAGGAGGCCATTGTACACCGCACCGTCACACCAGAAAAGAAACGACAGGCGAAGCCACCAACCCCGATGGAGGAGCAACCGCCTTTGCCTGCAGAAGCGCCTGCCACGATCATGGAGGAAAACACTGACCATGTCCAGCAACTCTTCACTACCCCAATTGCGGAAGTCAATTTCTTTGAGTTTCTCCGCATCCACCCTGAGCTGGTGCCGCGCCTGAAGGAGGAGTTCACCAGGGCTAACCAACGCCACCGAGCTGTGTGTATATCCCTCAACTGCGTCACAACAACTCCCGGCACAATGAACACTCGTCGTGCGGTACCCAAAGCATCACTGGCTCTAGGACTCGCGGACGAAGAATGGGGATGGGCACCACAGCCTCTGGAACCACCGCGACAAGACGACAGCCACTACGAGGTCGCCTGCTGTGTGGTCTGGATCTGCGGAAGGAAGTTTTTGGCCATCATCGATACGGGAGCCACCCACACCACCGTGGCATTCTGCGTCCTCCTCGTGGTCGGATGGGCAGACCGCACGCTTCCTACACGCCGCATCTTCACTAACTCGGCGGGAGGGATGGACCAGGGAGACGGGGAAGTCCACGGCCTTCCCATACAAGTCGGGTCCCTTCATGAACCAGTGAGTGTCCAAGTCACACGAGCGCGGACGTATGACGTTCTCCTGGGCATGGATTACTTAGTGCCACGGCAAGCCAATCTCCTCTTCTCCCTCGGAATCATGCAGCTGAGCTCCGCGTCTGGAGAAGAAACGTACTGCCCCATTACCATTGGTGACAGGGTAGCACTTCCTGTCACCGGCGGTGGATCCTTTTCCCTATTGGATGCCGCGATCGAAGACTCACAAACTCATTCAGGAAAGGCCCAGTCCCTTCCAACGGAGGCACCTGTCGTGGAGCATGTCTCAATGAGCGACTGGAAGGACCGCGCGGAGAAGTCCACGGAGCCTGGCGTACAGACGAACCTCCTGGGATTATGGAACAGGGGACAACGAGTCTTTGGAACTAGTCTCCCACTAGAGGAAGAAGAGGAAGTTTATCCCCTCCGCGAAACAGTACCGACATCACCACCAAAATGGGACCACATGCTCCATTTACGACTCTCACTCACGCAGCGGCAAGACTTCTCCAACTTACTGGACTCGTTTGCGGACATCTTTGCTCGATCCGCAGTTGATTTAGGAGCCGTGGAAGCGTTTCACGTCATCTCCACGGGGGACTCCGCACCCACGAAACAGAAGGTGCGACTCATCCTCCCTGATCAAGAGAAAATCTTCACAGAAGGGCTCGCGGAACTCAAAGCGCAAGGGGTGATCGTCCCCATCGTCAGCCCCTGGCGGGCCAACTTGGTCATCGTAGGGAAGCCGGACGGATCCAAGTAGTTTTGCGTCGACTTCCGCGACCTCAACCGAGTGACCGAAGAAGATGCATACCCCATGCCCCTCATCGTTTACATACAAGAGCGGCAAGAGGGTCGCGGATGGTTCGCAAAACTGGACGTCAAGGCTACCTTCCATGCTGTCCCCATGCACCCAGACTCAATCGCCAAGACAGCATTTGTGACACCAGAGGGACTGTACACGTTTACACGCATGCCCTTTGGACTCCGCAATGCAAGCGCAACGTTCCAACGAGTCATGGACTCCACCCTCCGCGGCATCCCCAACGTCAGTTGCTACATCGACGACATCATGGTCGCGGCCCACAGCTTCGAAGAGCTGTTCTCATCCTTGGCCACCGTGTTTGCTGCTCTCCGCAAAGCCAACCTCAAGCTCAAAGCAGCCAAGTGCTCCATTGGAGCCGCGGAAATCGAGTTCCTTGGCTTCGTGATGAGCGCGGATGGCATCAAAACTGACCCTGAGAAAATTGCAGCGGTGCAAGAATGGCGTCAGCCCACATCCGCGGGACAAGTCAAGACCTTCCTGGGCTTTGTCTCTTTCTACCGAAAGTTTGTCCGCGATCACGCGCGCATCATCAAGCCACTCCAGCAACTGACGCACCAGGACGTGCCCTTTGACTGGACCCCAGAATGCGCGGATGCCTGGAAGGAGATCAAACATCGCCTGGTCACGGCACCTATGCTCGAGTTCCCTGACTTCAACCTGCCATTCTCCATCAATACTGATTGTTCAAGGGACGGGTTGGGCGCTATCCTATCCCAGACAGTGCAGGAACCGACTCAGAAGGTGATTGCATATGCCAGCCGCGCTCTCACTGAGGGGGAACGAAGGTATCCACCGGTGAAGGGCGAGTGCTTGGCTGTCCTGTGGGCCCTCCAACACTTCCGCGACTACATAAAAAATGGCAAGCCGTTCACGGTCCTTACGGACCATCAGGCTCTCCAATGGCTTCTCACCACCCATAATCATGAAGGCATCCTTGCCAAGTGGGCACTCCTCCTGCAAGGGTACAACATGAAAATCAAGTACGAGCCTGCAAACGCTAACCGCAACGCGGACGCTCTTAGCCGACTCCCGCGCCTTGACTGGCCAGAACCTGCCCCGCTGCCATCAGTTACCGCGGAATACTCTCTGGATATCCTAGCATTGCCAACAAACGCTGAGGCACAATGGGAGGGAGTGGCGCGGGAATTTGACGAGGATGAACAGGAGGTCGCTTTGCAACTCCTGAACGAACTCGACCCCACCGCGGCAGAAGCACCCGCGGAGACCCTGCACACCATCCCCAAGTCAGGACTCTAGCTTGCCCGATGGTACAACCCCGCGATCCGCGGATGGACACTTGAGGAGATCGCCCCCCAACTTCCCCAACGCCATGCACCATCCCAAACCGCGCAACTTACCACCACTGCATCACGGACCGGGACCTCCAGCATCCCACCAACTCCTCCCATTACCACAACCCCACTCCTCGAGAACCGCCATTCCCTCTCCTTAGTCAACTTCCTTCTTCATTCCCCTGAGTCCGCGAAGAGTCTCCGAGCCCTCTTCACCACTCACAACCCATCCCTTTCTTCTCTTGGTTTCCGCCTCTCATGCATGACCGGAGACATTATCGGAACCCGCCTGCTGTCCAGATGCATCCTCCTCACCCATGCTCGCGTGCATGATGCCGCCGCACGCTCTCTTTGTTCCTGGTCCCCAGCGGCGCTCATTCTTGGGCCATCCGCACCATCTGAGGTCCACGTGGCATGGTGTTACGTGTGGATACATGGACGCAAGTTCGTGGCCATCGTGGACACCAGCGCCACACACACCACGATTGCGCTCCGGATGATCCGCTCAATCCACATGCAGCATCTCATCCGGCCCACTCGGCTCCGCTTCTCTATCTCCACTAGAGAAATCGACGCGCCGCTTGGACAAGTCGCGGGCTTCCCTATGCAGGTGGCCAATGTGCATGCAGCGCACACCGTCCAAGTCTGCGATGTCCGCACGTACGACATCCTGCTGGCAGCGGACTGGCTCGCACCGCGCAAAGCAGATATATTGCTAGGATCCAGCATCCTCAGTCTCATTTTGAGTTCCGGTATTCGATCATTCACTCCACTCTTCACTTCGCCCCGACCACTCTCCAGCTCGACACTGCCAACCCTGGCTGCGACTCTCACAGGCACACGACATACACGACGTATTACGCGAAGCTCAGCACTCACCAACAGAACCAGTTCCATGGCTCGTCAGCACGGCTCGGGATCCGCGCCTTCGTCGCGGGGGGGTGAGCCCTCTCGGCGGCAGCTGCGGTGCCCTGCTCTCAACACGGACACGGGAAACCAGCAGACATGGGCACCGACACCACCGGCAAGGGTGGCGGCCCCACCGCGGTCGGGTCCCACAACAAGAACACCACAGACAAGAACACCAGCGTCACACTTGGCGGCAACGGGGTCCCGGCCAACATCAGTGACAGCCACGCCAGCAGTAGCTGCGGCCTCGCCGTGACCCAGCCCTGCCGCACGCATAACCTCGACACGAACCCCGACACCAACAGCGGGCATTCCACCGCGGCCAAGCCCCGCGGAAGGGACACCAACACAAGCCACGCCACCAGCGGCGAGATCGACAGGCTCATCACAACAGAGCCCGGCCACAAGCACACCTCCAACGCAGACCTTCAGGCACATGGAACCCGCGGAAGGAACGACGCAAGCAACCGCGAAAGCAGCTGCTACGCCGACACCCAGCCCACAAGAAGGGGCCCGGGCACCAACAGCCCCAGCTCCCTCCGCGGCGGTGCCGGCACTCTCCCACTCGCCACCAACCTCGCACGGAAGCCCCAACCGGCAACCAATGTATCCCTTGTTGGGGGCAGGAACGGTGATGGAAGGAGCAAGAACGTACCTTGAAGAAAGTTTGGGGGATAGCAGAGAGCAGCCCAAAGCTGCCTTGCTGCTCAAAGTCGTAAGCAGCGTCGTGCTTCAACTGCTGGCGGAAGTGCCGGGGGTGATCCGCGAGGAATTTGCGGACTCTCTGTTCGGCAAGATGTGGCAGGTGGTACTGAGGGGAGCGGCAACAGGAGCGATAGCCCTCGGGCTACACGATAGACAGGTACAACTGCTAGAGACGGCAGGCACGGAACGCCTCGTCTTGGCCCTAAGAGACATCTTGAGTATCAACCCAAAGTTGGCAAGCGACATGACAGGAGTCGCGGAATTCGTGGACACTGAACGACCGGATCCGTCACTGGAGGCTGCTCGTGTGTGGTGGCTCAGGGTGCGGAGGGACTAGCGCAGCAGCCCAGAAGGACGCTACGTGCATCTGCTCTAGGAAAGGGCCAGAGCCCTCATCCTTTATCGGCTGAACAACTAGACACCAGGGTCGACGGAAGCTCCGCGACAAAGATCCGCAGCGGATGAGTGGAGATGGGGATACTTGCTCAACCTAACATACGCCAAGTGGAGCGTTCAGTACCCACAAACGGAGCAGTCGCGGATGGCTGGAACTCAGGTGCCGGAGGGGCAATGGATGATGGCCATGGAAAGGTGCTGGACGCTGACGCTGCAAAACATACAACGCACCAGGGTGGCAGCGGCAGTTGCGGGTGGACATTGGACCGCGGTGCGGGAGCAGAAACTGCCACTCAGGGAAGAGGAAGTGCGACATTGGACCAAGGAGGGGGCAGAAGTATGCCGGGAGGAGAAGAGCATGAAAGACGCGGAAGTGGAAGAGGCGCGTGAATACGCCCAAATCACCCCTCAACTAAAGAACATGCAGGAATGCCTGCAAAAGGTGTGGGAAGCAGAAGCAGCTGAGACGGAGCAAGCTGCCGCGGAGGCTGCGGAGGTTGAAATTCAAGTGACCCAGGAGCGCGAGGCGGCGGCCAAGGCGGAACAGGAGGCTGCAGAGCAGCTCATGAAGGAAATCGTGATCGATGCAGAGGCAGCGGTAGCAGCCGCGCAAGCAGAGGTAACAGCAGCAGCGGAGGCAGAAGTAACGGCAGCAGCAACAGAGGCAACAGTAGCAGCGGTGGCGGAAACAAAGGCCATGGAAGCGCAGTTAATGGAAGATACACGAACAGCCTTAGAAGCAGCCAAGGCAGAAGTAGCCAGTGTAGCGGCAGGGACAGTAAGAGGCGCAACAACAGCAAAGGAGCATGCAGCCGTGGAAGGTGGAGATCCGACGGCGAGAAAGTACAAGACTAGGCACCCTCCCCCAGAGGTGTCTGCCAGCATCCTCCGGCAGAAGTTACAACTCAAGACCCGTGTGGCAGCGATGGTGAAGAGAGCTGCAAAAACAGCCAGCCAGACCAGAGAGGCAGCAACCGCAACTGACGACGGCCGGAACAAGGAGCCGGAGCAGACTCCCCCGGGGGAAACCACTCTCGCCTCAAAGGGAAAAAGGAAGGCAGGAGAAATAGCGGCCGCGGAACCAAGGAAACAGCCTCGGACGCACGAGGGCTCCAGCGTCACCCCCAAACAACTGGCGCAAGCTCAACGAGAGGCTGCGCAAGCGGCAGAGCTCCTGATGGCAGTCTTTCGCAAGGTCAACATGCCCGCGGAAATGGTGCCGCTTCCGCTGCGCCCTGCTTTGGAAGAGGCAGCTGTGACGGATGTCCGCAAAGGGGCAGAATAACAGGGACGTGGGAAAAAGGAAGCAACAGTGGTGGTGGTTTCCGAGATCAGTGAATCACCGGGAGAGTCGGAGGAGGAACAGCCCCTCACACGGAGCCAGGGGCTGTTGCGAGCTCAAGGGGTAGCTCCGCAGAAAAAGGAGGAGGTGATTGAATTGCACCGCGCTGGCGGACGCGGCAGACGGCTGGGAGGACCCACTGAGACTATACTACATGACCAGTGGGATGAAGGAGAGCTGCGGGCGGTGGGGATCCTGCGGCTATTCCCTGCACCTGACTTGTGGGACAAGGAGCCGCCAGTCTATGATGAAGATAACCGCAGGAAGTTCGAGGCCATGAAGGCGGAGCAGGAGGCAAGGCGAGCCCGCGGATTGCCAGCACGAGTGCCGGAGACAAAACGGAAGCCGGGGGAAGTAGGGGCAGAGAAAACGGGAAGGAAGGGATCAATGGAGACGCAGGACTGGCGGATCTGGCAGACCGCCCATATCCTCCTCCGCGCAAGTAGCAAGGAGCAGCAGAAGGCGGAGGCGCAAAAGGTGTACGCGGATCTAGAGACACGACTGGGTGTGGAATTTGATCGAAGGAAGAAGGATGACCTGGCCCGTCTGTGTGAGCACTACGCATGGGAAGAGGGCCGTCTCTGGACACTGACTCCGCGAGTCCTGTGGGTACCTCCGCCCACACTTCAGAAGGCGGTGGTGGAGGCCTACCACCGTCATCATCACACCGGCATACAGGCATTAAAGGACCGACTAGCACCCATTGTCCATGTGCCTAACCTGGTGGCCCTCATTAAAGAGGTGGTGCAGCACTGCGCTCCCTGCGAGTGCGCGCGGAAGACTGTACCACGAGACCAGCCGCTGTTTCAACCCTCCCCCATTGGTGAGCCGCTGGAGAAGATCATCATCAACTTCCACGGCCCTCGCGCGCACCACAACCAAGGGAACCGATATTGGATTGCAGTGGTAGACCACTTCACGAAGTACCTCTGGGTCCGTGCCGTGCCCAACAAGAGCTCTGCCACCGTAGCAAAGTTCATCCGCGAAGAAATCTTCTACCGTTTTTGGTGGATGCAGCGTGGTACACAGCGACAACGGCACCGAATTCATGGGGGCCTTGAGAGAGGAGCTGGAGGAATGGGGGGTCCGCCACGTGCACTCCGGGCGGTACAGACCAGAGTCCCAGGGACAAGTGGAGCGGGTGCATGAGATATTGGAGCGAGCAGTGGCCACTGCGGAGGGTAGCAGCTGGGTGGAGAAGCTAAAGAAGACGGCGTACTTCATCAACATAACACCTAGTTGCGCAACCTCCTTCTCTCCTCACATGCTGCTTTTCGGCCAACCACCGCGAGCGACAATGGGGTTGCCTCAGAAACCGCTAAGGCTGCCACTTGCCCCAGAGGAACAAGGGAAGCGTTTCCCGTGTCCACGTGGCATGGTTTTACGTGTGGATACATGGACGCAAAGCTGCCTTACTGCTCGAAGTCGTAAGCAGCGTCATGCTTCAACTGCTGGCGGATGTGCCGGGGGTGATCCGCGAGGAATTTGCGGACTCTCTGTTCGGCAAGATGTGGCAGGTGGTACTGAGGGGAGCGGCAACAGGAGCGATAGCCCTCGGGCTACACGAGAGACAGGTACAACTGTTAGAGACGGCAGGCACAAAACGCCTCGTCTTGGCCCTAAGAGACATCTTGAGTATCAACCCAAAGTTGGCAAGCGACATGACAGGAGTCGCGGAATTCGTGGACACTGAACGACCGGATCCGTCACTGGAGGCTGCTCGTGTGTGGTGGCTCAGGGTGCGGAGGGACTAGCGCAGCAGCCCAGAAGGAGGCTACGTGCATCTGCTCTAGGAAAGGGCCAGAGCCCTCATCCTTTATCGGCCGAACGACTAGACACCAGGGTCGACGGAAGCTCCGCGACAAAGATCCGCAGCGGATGAGTGGAGATGGGGATACTTGCTCAACCTAACATACGCCAAGTGGAGCGTTTAGTACCCACAAACGGAGCAGTCGCGGATGGCTGGAACTCAGGTGCCGGAGGGACAATGGATGATGGCCATGGAAAGGTGCTGGACGCTGACGCTGCAAAACATACCACGCACCACGGTGGCAGCGGCAGTTGCGGGTGGACATTGGACCGCGGTGCGGGAGCAGAAACTGCCACTCAGGGAAGAGGAAGTGCGACATTGGGCCAAGGAGGCGGCTGAAGTATGCTAGGAGGAGAAGAGCAGGAAAGACGCGGAAGTGGAAGAGGCGCGTGAATACGCCCAAATCACCCCTCAACTAAAGAACATGCAGGAACGCCTACGAAAGGTGTGGGAAGCAGAAGCAGCTGAGACAGAGCAAGCTGCCACGGAGGATGTGGAGGTTGAAATTGAAGTGACCCAGGAGCGCGAGGCGGCGGCCAAGGCAAAACAGGAGGCTGTAGAGCAGCTCATGAAGGAAATCGCGATGGATGCAGAGGCAGCGGTAGCAGCCGCGCAAGCCGAGGTAACAGCAGCAACGGAGGCAGAAGTAACGGCAGCAGCAACAGAGGCAACAGCAGCAGCGGTGGCGGAAACAAAGGCCATGGAAGCGCAGATAATGGAAGATACACGAACAGCCTTAGAAGCAGCCAAGGCAGAAGTAGCAAGTGTAGCGGCAAGGACAGTAAGAGGCGCAACAACAACAAAGGAGCATGCAGCCGTGGAAGGGGGAGATCCGACGATGAGAAAGTACAAGACTAGGCACCCTCCCCCAGAGATTTCTGCCAGCATCCTCCGGCGGAAGTTACAACTCAAGACCCGAGTGCCAGCGATGGTGAAGAGAGCTGCAGAAACAGCCAGCCAGACCAGAGAGGCAGCAACCGCAACTGACGACGGTCGGAACAAGGAGCCGGAGCAGACTCCCCCGGGGGAAACCACTCTCGCCTCAAAGGGAAAAAGGAAGGCAGGAGAAATAGCGGCCGCGGAACCAAGGAAACAGCCTCGGACGCACGAGGGCTCCAGCGTCACCCCCAAACAACTGGCGCAAGCTCAACGAGAGGCTGCGCAAGCGGCAGAGCTCCTGATGGCAGTCTTTCACAAGGTCAACATGCCCGCGGAAATGGTGCCGCTTCCGATGCGCCCTGCTTTGGAAGAGGCAGCTGTGACGGATGTTCGCAAAGGGGAAGAATAACAGGGACGTGGGCAAAAGGAAGCAACAGTGGTGGTGGTTTTCGAGATCAGTGAATCACCGGGAGAGTCGGAGAAGGAACAGTCCCTCACACGGAGCCAGGGGCTTTTGCGAGCTCAAGGGGTAGCTCCGAAGAAAAAGGAGGAGGTGATTGAATTGCACCGCGCTGGCGGACGCGGCAGACGGCTGGGAGGACCCACTGAGACTAGACTACGCGACCAGTGGGATGAAGGAGAGCTGCGGGCGGTAGGGATCCTGCGGCTATTCCCTGCACCTGACTTGTAGGACAAGGAGCCGCCACTCTATGATGAAGATAACCGCAGGAAGTTCGTGGCCATGAAGGCGGAGCAGGAGGCAAGGCGAGCCTGCGGATTGCCAGCACGAGTGCCGGAGACAAAACGGAAGCCGGGGGAAGTAGGGGCAGAGAAAACAGGAAGGAAGGGACCAATGGAGACGCAGGACTGACGGATCTGGCAGACCACCCATATCCTCCTCCGCGCAAGCAGCAAGGAGCAGCAGAAGGCGGAGGCGCAAAAGGTGTACGCGGATCTGGAGACACGACTGGGTGTGGAATTCGATCAAAGGAAGAAGGATGACCTGGCCCGTCTGTGTGAGCACTACGCATGGGAAGAGGGCCGCCTCTGGAAACTGACTCCGTGGGTCCTGTGGGTACCTCTGCCCACACTTCAGAAGGCGGTGGTGGAGGCCTACCACCGTCATCATCACACCGGCATACAGACACAAAAGGACCGACTAGCACCCATTGTCCATGTGCCTAACCTGGTGGCCCTCATTAAAGAGGTGGTGCAGCACTTCGCTCCCTGCGAGCACGCGCGGAAGACTACACTACGAGACCTGCCGCTGTTTCAACCCTCCCCCATCGGTGAGCCGCTGGAGAAGATCATCATCGACTTCCACGGCCCTCGCGCGCACCGCGACCAAGGGAACCGATATTGGATTGCAGCGGTAGACCACTTCACGAAGTACCTCTGGGTCCGCGCCGTGCCCAACAAGAGCTCTGCCACCGCAACAAAGTTCATCCGCAAAGAAATCTTCTACCGTTTTGGTGGATGCAGCGTGGTACACAGCGACAACGGCACCGAATTCATGGGGGCCTTCAGAGAGGAGCTGGAGGAATGGGGGGTCCGCCACGTGCACTCCGGGCGGTACAGACCAGAGTCCCAGGGACAAGTGGAGCGGGTGCATGAGATATTGGAGCGAGCAGTGGCCACCGCGGAGGGTAGCAGCTGGGCGNATCATCATCGACTTCCACGGCCCTCGCGCGCACCGCGACCAAGGGAACCGATATTGGATTGCAGCGGTAGACCACTTCACGAAGTACCTCTGGGTCCGCGCCGTGCCCAACAAGAGCTCTGCCACCGCAACAAAGTTCATCCGCAAAGAAATCTTCTACCGTTTTGGTGGATGCAGCGTGGTACACAGCGACAACGGCACCGAATTCATGGGGGCCTTCAGAGAGGAGCTGGAGGAATGGGGGGTCCGCCACGTGCACTCTGGGCGGTACAGACCAGAGTCTCAAGGAGAAGTGGAGCGGGTGCATGAGATATTGGAGCGAGCAGTGGCCACTACGGAGGGTAGCAGCTGGGCGGAGAAGCTAAAGAAGACGGCGTACTTCATCAACATAACATTTAGTCGCGCAACCTCCTTCTCACCTCAACTGCTGCATTTCGGCCAACCACCACGAGCAACAATGGGGTTGCCTCAGAAACCGCTGAGGCTACCACTTGCCCCAGAGGAACAAGGGAAACGTTTGGTGGAGGAGGAGGACAGGGAAGTCGCGGAATGGTTTCGCGAGCGCTGTGAGAGAACGAGGGCAATGCGAGCGGAAGCAAGGCT
Organism: Penium margaritaceum; assembly: GCA_023375785.1. Lineage (NCBI taxonomy): Eukaryota > Viridiplantae > Streptophyta > Zygnematophyceae > Desmidiales > Peniaceae > Penium > Penium margaritaceum. The sequence goes on from SZWC01006245.1 coordinate 19,090, forward strand.
GAGGGGTTCTATTGCTGCCTGGCGTGGATGTGACGCGGCCAACCGACGGTTGAACCATGGGCCCATCGAAGAGGGCCACTTGGTGTATCTCCGCCCCTTCCCCAATGTGAGACGAGAAGCAGGAGAGCCACGGGAGGTGTACCGCGTGGCCAGCGTTGAGGCAGGGCAAGTATGGTTGGAGGGACCGGAAGGGTTCAGTGACCGCAGTTATCCGGCCACAGAGTTCGTGCTGCTACCGCCGGCATGGCAGACGCATATCCCAGGGACAGGAAGTCGTTTACCGCCCCTGGGACAGCGGAAGGGCTCGCGGGGGTGGAGAGCGGAGGAGGTACTAGACATCTGTAAAGAACGAGTATCACAACAGGAGCAGGAGTGGAGCCAGAAACCTGAGGAGGTGGAGGAGGAGGAATCTGATGTCTGCGAACTGGCCGCGGAGGAGGTGTGGAGGGAACCACGACGAGAGCAGCCGAGGCGGGAGCAGCAGTCGGAACATAAGGGACAGCGGGAGCGGACAAAGAGGGAACCTGCAGGCGTGCCCGAACGTCACACCCCGGCAGAAAAAACCCAGCAACCATCCTGGGAAACGCCACCACGGACCGGGGTACCAATGAGCCCCAAGACCCTGGCTACCTACACTGGCCCATGTGTGTGGTGCGGGGAAAATCTCCCCGCAAAGCCACAACTAAAAGTGGTGTGCCGGGTATGCGGGAAGCCCGTGCATCAACACGCCGGCGGGGCCTCTAAGACTTGCATCGGAATAAACCGCACCTGCTTGCTATGCCTGAGAGAGGCGGCTGATGAGGAAGCTGTGAAAAAGTGGCAGGATGAAGAAGGAGCAGGACCCAGCGCCGGGGGAGCACCATCCCGCGGAAGGTGGGACCCAGAGGAAGAGGAAGAAGAGGAGGAGGGGCCCAGTGAGCGACGAAAAGGCCCGTGCACAGTATCTGGGGCTACAATGAGACAATGGCAGGCGGAGGGACGTGTTGCGGAAGAAGAAAGGAGGCAGAAGGAAATGGAAGAGAAGAGGTGTGCTCAGTGCGGCCAATGGTGGGGAGTGGAAGTGCAGGATTGTGGTGGATGCCACCACCAGATCTGTACTGGCTGCCTGGTGCCGCCTCGTGATGAGCGCGAAGGGCGAAGTGGGGCCGCAGTATGCAGAAGGTGCAGGGAGGAGATTGAAAGGCGGCGAGGAATCCGCAAGGCACCCTGAGTGAACGAGGACGGGGAAGAGGAAGAGTCAGAAGAAGAAGAAGTGAAAGGGGGAAGGAATCAATCCGCGGCATGTCCCACTTGTCTGAAGACGGTGCACGATGAGGAAAGGTGTGTTGCCTGCATGAGGCCCACCCACCGCGGATGCCTGGTGACGGGCAACTCCGCTTGGAAGGGCCAATGTCACCAATGCGTGGACAACGAGCTCCTGGAGACAGACGGCGACCTCAGCTTCACCGCAGAAACCCGAGAGCCTGCATGCGCTGCCTGTCAGGAAGGAAAGGCGGAGTTCGGGAAAGGGTGTGGCATGTGCCCGAGGATGTGTCACCTGAGATGTAGAAAGAGAGGTAAGGAAGGGGTGTGGACCTGTCACCGATGCCTCGCTCAATCCCGAAAAGAGGACTGGGGAACGAAGAACTCCGGATTGCGATGCTGCGGAAATGGATGCGGAGGGATCGTCACGGGGATGGCATGTCACTATGAACACTGTGGAGGATGGGCCCATGCGCAGTGCGCCGCAGGGATTGGAAGGAGTGAGGAGGGACACATGGTGTACCGCTGCACCAGCTACAGGACGCATGAGCGGATCCCACACTGCTCGACCTGCAAGAGGAGATTGGGAGTGGGAGACATCACCGCAGGAGCTCGATGTGAGGGCTGCCAGCTGTACATACATCAGGAATGTTCTGCGAAGTACCAACGAAAGGGCGGGGAGGTGGAAACATACTGTCGTCCCTGCCAACACCGGCAGTGGCCAGGACCGCAAGGGAAGTTCACGCGCCTGCTACGCGGGCGAGACTCTGGGGCAGAGTCTTGAGAAAAAGGGGGTTGGGGGCATCAGTGTCCGGCGGAAATCCACCGCAGCTCCGCGGGGGAAAAGATGTATCCGCGGAAAGCCAGCTCCGCGGAGCGGTAGATCCGCGGACAAGACTCTGCCAAGAGCAACAAGCACGGAAGGACACGCGTGGAAAGCTGGCTCCTGCACCAAGGTTGCGGTAGAGCATGGGGTGGCGCAGAGTCTGGTGGCGATAGCGGGAAGGATGGCCCGGCAGGAAAGATCGCGGTGAAAAGGGAACAGAAGCCGAATAATGGAAGGAGGAGAAGGAAGCTGGAACATCGGACGTGCGAGACATCCGCCGACGAAAACAAGTGACAGGAGAACGGTGGCAGGAGCGCAACCAATCAGAACACAAGGCTGACAGCGGCGATCCATGAGGAGAGATGGGAGGGCACATCGCGGAGATGGAAGATTCAAGGAAGAATACGAAGAACCACGTGCACGGGCCGCGGATGAAAAAAAGCGACCGGTAGAAGATAGTATGTGTGTGAGGACAAGACCCGCAGTGCGTAGTCGCACCGCGAGGAGTCCAAGAAAAGGAAGTAGGTCAGTGTGAGAGGGATGAGACCGACAGTGTGTGGTTACGCTGTGCGGAGTCCCAAGTAGAAAAAGGCCTGACTGGCAGTAGCACAAGGGCAACTCAGACTTGCTTGCATTCGAGAGCATTCTGTGTACTCCGCAATCAGCTTTATCAAAGTCGTTGGCCTGTTCTCATTTCCTGTGTCCCGCCCTCCGCCCTCCAACCCTAAATTGCCCGCTGAGCGTGGTCCACGGATCTAGGAGTTAAGTGCGTGAAGAACCAAGAGTCCGAGTGGAGGAAGCTGCAGGCGGTCCCTTGCTTGCACACGTCCATGGAACGAGGCTTCCGCGGAGAGGAGTCGGACGCCACGAGGTGGTGGACTCCCGTGTGGCAAGAGGTGAACCGCGGAGCGTTACTCACCGGTGAGGCATCTGCGCCGACACTCTAAGGTTGTGACCCGCGGATAAAGGTTGCTATCTCTTTTAGTACGAGGGGTAGCAGTAGCGGTAGAGTGCGTGTTCCGCGGATCGGCGCGGAGCCGGATCATCCGCGGAGAGGAACAACAACGCGGAAAAATTGGGGGTATCAACCACTCCGCAACCAGTTGGCACCAGTCCGCAACCAGTTCGCACCACTCCGCAGCCAGTTTGCACCACTCCGCAACCAGATTGCACCACTCCGCAACCAGTTCGCACCACTCCGCAACCAGTTCGCACCACTCCGCAACCAGTTCGCACCACTCTGCAACCAGCTCACGCCACTCTGCAACCAGTTTGCACCACTCCGCAACCAGTTCACAAAACTCTGCAAACAGATTGCACCACTCTGCAACCAGTTCCCACCTCTCCGCAACCAGTTCCCACCTCTCTGCAACCAGTTTGCACCACTCCGCAACCAGTTCGCACCACTCCGCAACCAGTTCGCACCACTCTGCAACCAGTTCGCACCACTCCGCAACCAGTTCGCACCACTCCGCAACCAGTTTGCACCACTCTGCAACCAGGTCGCACCACTTTGCAACCAGTTCGCACCACTCCGCAACCAGTTCGCACCACTCTGCAACCATATCGCACCACTCCGCAACCAGTTCCCAACTCTCCGCAACCAGTTCTCACCTCTCCGCAACCAGTTTGCTCCGCCCCGCAACCAGTTCACACCACTCCGCAACCAGGTTGCACCTCTCCGCAACCCGTCCGCACCACTCCGCAACCAGTTTGCACCATTCCGCAACCAGTTTGCACCACTCCGCAACCAGTTCGCACCACTCCAAACCCAGTTCGCACCGCTCCGCAACCAGTTCGTACCACTCCGCAACCAGTTCGCACCACTCGGAAACCAGTTTGAACCACTCAGTAACCAGTTCGCACCACTCCACATCCAGTTCGCACCACTCCGCAACCAGTTTGCACCACTCCGCAACCAGTTCGCACCACTCCGCAACCAGTTCGCACCACTCCGCAACCAGTTTGCACCACTCCGCAACCAGTTCGCACCACTCTGCAACCAGTTCGCACCACTCCGCAACCAGT